>JAQGCS010000467.1:0-22405 GCA_034702105.1 Fuscozetes fuscipes
TACAGAGATGTACTAGAACACAGTCTAAAAGTTATACAAGATGTAAATGAGACACAAATGGGCGTATAGTGTGAGTCGTGTCACAGATGGAGCGCATCGGAAATGAGGGTCTCCTTTGATAGCCTATAATAGCGTAAACACAACATTAGATCACATGATCTGTACTTTAAATGATATGTTTATCGGTTTTTAATTAGTTTCGTAGGAAATGCTGTCATTTCTCCCAAATTATGATTATATTTGTTATCACAAACTAATGTGAAGTGCGATAAGACATACATTGAGTCATTCCAACCATTCATACCAATCATATCTTTGCTTTAGTAATGGCCACAACCAATGGCCACATCCGACGGTATTTACAATAAATGAGTGGCTCTTTAATGATGGAGCGATTAGGAGACGAGGCCAGCACTACTGTAAGTGGCGGTAATGCCCGTCCTATGCGACTGCTTTACATCAATGGTCGCCACAAGTTCTGTGATAATGGCATAACAACCGCCAAATACAACTTGGTCACCTTTGTCCCCAAGTTCCTTTTCGAGCAGTTTCACCGCTACTCAAATATATTCTTCCTGTTTGTAGCACTTATGCAACAAATACCAAACGTTTCGCCGACGGGTCGATACACCACTGCTTTGCCGCTAGTCTTTATTCTGACCGTCTCCGCCCTCAAAGAAATATTCGAAGACATTAAGAGACATCGCGCCGACAGCGGTGTTAACAATACTTTAGTCCTCGTCCTCAACAAATTCACCTCTCAATGGGAGTGGAAGTATTGGCAATTGATTCAAGTGGGAGACATCGTTAAGATAACTAATGACCAGTTCTTTCCGAGTGATCTCTTTTTGATTTCATCGTCAGAACCAAACGGTTTGTCTTAAACCTGTTTTTTATTAAATTAATGTATGAATTGTGTGAAGGGATGTGTTATATCGAAACCGCGAATCTGGACGGAGAGACTAACTTCAAAATAAGACATTCCCTGAAAGTGACCACTCAATGCCTGACCTGCGAGCAATTGGTATCTGATCTTTCGATGGCGTCCATAGAATGTGATCAACCAAATCGACATTTATATGAATTTCACGGAAACCTCAAACTGCCGGACGGGTCTATACACTCGATTGGTCCCGAGAACATTCTCCTTCGCGGCGCTAAGTTGCGTAATACTAACTGGGTATTCGGTTGTGTTCTTTATACGGGACACGAGACCAAACTAATGATGAATTCTTCTATTCGGGCGCCAATCAAACGGTCTAATGTCGAGAAGATAACTAACAAACAAACGATTCTATTATTTGCAATACTTTTGGTCATTTGCTTCATATCTGCGACGGCTTCTCATATATGGAAGGGTCGGAATAGCGATCACTGGTATCTCTACGGACTCGAAGACAAATTGTCGTCAAATTATTTTTTCGTTTTATTGACTTTTATTATATTATACAACAATTTGATTCCGATCTCACTTCAAGTGACACTTGAAATGGTCCGTTTCATTCAGGCTTCGTTTATCAACGCCGATATGGAGATGTACTGCGAAGAGAAGGACACGCCTGCTATGGCCCGCACTTCCAACCTTAATGAGGAATTGGGACAGGTATTACTCTCGTCTCTTCTTCATTTGAAATAACGATTTGTTTTATTTTGAGGTCAAATATATTCTTTCGGACAAAACGGGAACTCTTACTCGAAATGTAATGGAGTTTAAGAAGTGTTCGATTGCGGGAAATGTCTTTACTCATTCTGAATCCGAAAAAATGATTCAAATGATGAAATCAAATCAATCGGAAGCCATATATATCAGAGAATTTCTGACTCTTTTGTCTGTTTGTCAGACAGTGGTTCCCGAAATAGATAAGTCTCAGACTACTCCGGATGGAAAACCTTACATCAATTACCAGGGCGCCAGTCCTGATGAGGCGGCTCTCGTTCGTGGGGCTCAGAAAATTGGTTTCGAATTTGTTGCTCGAACCCCTGAATTCGTGTTCGTTAATGTCTTGGGAACAGAAGAAAAGTTTGTCTATTTTTCTCAGATAAAACTGTCGCCAAATTTTGATTTTGTTTTACTTAAAATTAAGTTAAAAATGCGTATAAATTGAGAACACATTGAGAGCAGCCGTCTATAAGAAAACACACGTTTAATGTCATGTTTTGTGACAATTTGAATGTTTTATCAGTTTGTTTACATTGAGCTCTGAGTAAACCATTTATTTTTTTTCATTTGTTCTCAAAAATTCATATTAGTGCAGAAATTGGCAATATAAAATGAATATCGAGCATGGGTGGTGAGGACAGGGTACAATATTTGAAAGAAAAGCGCAAGTTATACAATTAGGACATATTTAAGTTTTTGACAAAATTGAGAGAACTGTTCTCTGTTACAGTATTAAAGACATACAATTATTATTCAAAAGACAGTAATATATTTGTTAGAATTCAATACTAATGATTGGAAATATTCAGATACGAAATCTTAAATGTTTTGGACTTCAATTCTGACCGCAAAAGAATGTCAACAATAGTCAGAACTCCGACCGGAAAAATAAAATTATACATAAAAGGCGCCGACTCTATGGTTTACGACCGGTTATCAGAATCATCTCTACAGCAATTTGGAGACATAACAGAACATCACTTGTCTCAGTTCGCCAGTGAAGGTCTTCGTACCCTTTGCTGTGCTGTCGTTCATATCGAGGAAAAGACATATCAAGAATGGAATAAAAAGTATTTTTATAATATTTTCAGAAAAGATAGCAATTTATTTGATTTTCAGATATACTGAAGCTCTCACTATGAATGTGGGACCCAATGGAATGAGTAGAGAGGAATACATCAGTGAAATAATGTCCAAAATTGAATCCAACCTTAATTTAATTGGTTCGACAGCTATCGAAGACAAACTTCAAGACGATGTCCCCGAAACTATCGATACTCTATTAAGAGCAGGCATTCATATTTGGGTTCTGACCGGAGACAAAAAGGAAACGGCGATTAATATAGGGCACAGTTGCAAACTCTTACAGACGGGAATGACCCACATTGTTATCGATGACGACTCACTCGATAACACTCGAGAGTCAATACACGAGGCACAGAATCAGGTGAAATCGACCCAAAACGATGTGGCCCTCATCATCGATGGTTTGTTTTCCATTGATTTTAATTTGTTTCTTACTTTTGATATAATTAAAGGCAAAACATTGAATTTTGCGATGAGTCCCGACTTAAGCAAAGACTTTATGGAAATCGCATTGAAGTGCAAATCAGTGATCTGTTGTCGGGTATCGCCCGCACAGAAGGCAGAAATAGTCGAAGCCGTCAAAAAAACTACCCGTTCCATAACATTAGCGATTGGAGACGGTGCCAACGATGTGGCCATGATAAGAGCCGCTAATGTCGGCGTTGGTATATCAGGAATGGAGGGTCAGTAGTGAAACTCAGCACAACAACAGATTACATGAATTTTGTCATTAGGTTTACAGGCTGTCCATTCGTCTGATTATGCGATAGCACAGTTTAAATACCTGTCGCGCCTTCTTTTAGTCCACGGATCGTGGTCTTTGTCCCGGTTATGCAAACTTATTCTCTATTCATTTTACAAGAATATAGCGCTTTATATACTTGAGCTGTGGTTCGCATCAGTATCTGCCTGGTCAGGACAAGCGGCTTTTGAGCGCTGGTCTCTTAGTCTTTATAACGTGATCTTTACGGCGGCGCCACCGATGGCTATTGGACTTTTTGACAGACAGTGTTCGGCGGAAACTATGATTAAATACCCCGCACTTTACAAAGTACATTCGGAAATGTTTAACGTCAAACTCTTCTGGACTTGGATTTTATCCGGTGTTTGGCACTCGTTGTTACTCTTTTGGTTAACTTATTATTGCGTAAGTAATGATACCCTTTGGCAACACGGAAGGGCTGATGGCGGGTATTTGGTCTTTGGTATGTCTTTCCCCAAAATCTAAGAATACAAATTGATTTTGTGTTTTAATGTCAGGCAATATGTTATTCACTTATACTGTGATAACCGTCTGTTTGAAAGCGGGTCTGGAAATGAACTCATGGACATGGCTCACACACGCAGCCATCTGGGGCTCTATTGCCATGTGGTTTATTTATCTTCTTATATATTCGAGAGCATGGGAATTGTTCCATTTGGTTGGCGCTGATATGGCGGGTATCGACCAAATGATCTTCTCTTCTGCTGTGTTTTGGTGCGGAATTGCAATCATTCCATTGAGTGCTTTACTCGTCGATATATCCTATAAAATAATTTCGCGGACCTGTTTCAAGACATTAACGGATCAGATAACAGAAATGGAATTAGCGAACAGTCCTTCGCAACAGTCAATGCTTTTAGAGACGGCCCGACTCTTCAAATCTGTATTCAATAAAAAACGGGAAAAGTCTACGGATGAACGAAGAAGACGTAAACAAGAGGTAGAGCTGGACCTGCAACACGGCTATGCCTTCTCGCAGGAGGAAAATGGGGCTGTCCCTCAATCACAACTTATCAGAGTTTATGACACGACTCGCACTAAACCGACTGGAATTTGAGTTCAAATTTGTTTTGTCACAAATGTCTTCAATTAATTTTCGACGAAATCTTTGATTAATTTAATGTGATTTTAGTTTTAGTGGTTTTTTATTTTAAATTTTGTAAATAATTCTATTTTCGACAAATCATCCGAACAACAAATCGATTGAAATTTAATTGTTTACCAAAAATATATTATTTTATTTATTACACAAGTATTCAAAATAATAGGTATTCTTCTCAACACTTAAACTCTTGAAAAGTCTAATATTTTTCGACAAAATAAAAGTTTCCACAGAATTATATTTGTAAAACATTTCATATATCAATAGAGCTCTCTATTGTGTCCTCTCTTTATTGCTCTTGCATGGTGATTTATTATTCAACTCGTCCTTTGAGAATTAGATGTGATATTCAAATTGTTTTAATTAAATTCAAAATTATAGTCAATTAACGATTACTTTTGTTGTTTATTCTTATATTTTGTGAATCTTTAAAAATAAATTATAAAATAAATAATATTTAAATTGAATTCTTTTAATTGCATTGAAAACGAGTTGAAAAAAGAATATGTCAGAAGTGGGATTCGAACCCACGCCTACATTCGTAGACCAGAACGCTCAGAGCACCTGCCTATGCAAGTGAAGGGTAGAATCCCTTGAGTCTGGCGCCTTAGACCGCTCGGCCATCCTGACAGTTATACTTCAATAGTTCAAAACTTTGAGTTAATAATGAGCTCTAAAATTGACTCCACTTTAACTAAAGTCAGTTCAAACAAAATGTTATCCAATGAATGTGTTATCAGAAAAATATGTAAATGTTATTAAATGTTAAGATAAATGACTGATAGGCTGTCAGTCTTTTCTTTCACTCATTCAATGCATCAAAGTTTTGGTCAAATTTTGAGAAACAAATGAATCATTTGATGACGAAATTCTTCAAATGTTTTCATAATAAACACGTGTTTTAGTGTTTATAAACATTAATTTGATTATCAATTACTTAACGAAATGTTGGACCGAATTCTACATAACCACAAACCTTCCAATGAGAAGAAGGACTGTTTGTCATGTCGACTGATCGGTGGGGGCGGTCTGTCGTGTCTGGGCTTTTATATTATCTACAAAACATATTCTGGACGTCAATCAATGTCTAAGTGGTCGGTAATGGCGAGCGCTGGCTTAGGAACAGTCATACTGTCGATCGCTTCCATGCGATTACTTGCCATTGATTTCAACCATTTTAAAGACAATCCTAAGAATTGAATTTTGATTCCCAAACATTTTAATCAATTAATCGACAAATTACTGTCAATTATCTGAAAATTATATTTTGATTATTTGTTTGATTTAATCAATTGAATGAAAATTTGTAGTTTTCATACATAATAATGAATTTAATGTTAATTTGTTTTTATTGAGTATTACTCCAAATATAAGAAAATAATTATTAAAACAATTAGAAGAATGCAATGAATTTGTAAATAGAGTTAAAAGCAGTGATAAATTCAAAGTATTAATAAAACCCTTTTTTATATTTAAATGATTTGATAATTAACTAAAAGTTTTAATAATTAAAAAATGAATTGTTTTTCGGACGTAATTAATAGACAATTATTTGAACAAAAAATAAACGTTTGGTTTAAATGTCAGAAAAACGCAAATTTGAGTCCAATTCCGACTCCGATTCGGAGGAAAGTCATGACATTCAGTCCTCAAAACGAAAACCCGAAGACGTCTCTGTTGACGATGAAGAACGAAATGAACTGAAGACATATTACGACAAATACAGTAACAGATATACCATCGAAGATGAAGAGTATAAACAATGTCTCGATCGGCAAGAATTGGTTCCACCGATTCTCGTCGGATATTACGGCAAAAACAAAAATAGAGACCGATTTTCATCTAATGACAGATTCGGCCAAAGAGGAAGAGGTGGTCAACACTATCGACAAAATGATTATCACTCTTATGATAATCGAAGATCTAATTGGAATCAAAGACCTAATAATAGATATTAGACTTAATTTCCTTTATTTCCAAATATTTATATAACTTTTCAATTAATTTATAATTTTTTTTATTTTATAAGAAATACTTAAAATTGTTTTTTAAGCGAATATTTGTTATTATTATAAAAATCGACAAAACTATTGGACATTAATTTTTGAAAAGTTTGGCAAAAAAGGTCTCGAATTGAATTGCCATCAATTAAATGATTAGTTGGATGTAAATTATTTAAGAATCAATGAATGTTATGATCAGGTCTACAGAGTTGCACATAATATGGCGCCGATTCCATGGTATTCATTATCATTCATTCGGCTCTCAATCCCTTCGTTTATGGTTTGATGTCAAGTAATTTGCGAACAATCAGTAATATGTCAGTCAGTGTCGCAAAACCACAACTCAGGTGACAAATATCTCAGAAGTCTTTCATTTTAATCGCGAAAAATATTTTAATGAATTGGAAGAAAAGTTGGCTTGTTAATCAAAAGTTGTTCAAGTTTCAAAATTATGCCATAATGTTTGAATATGAGTTTTGGGTTCTTATGTTTATGGGTTGGATATGGGCCTTTCGTAAGTTTTGATATGAGCATAGACATTTTTCAAAAAAAGCTAATTTTGTGATTGAACATTTTGAAAACCCCTATTGAAAACAAAGCGTAATTTTGTTTTGGTAACCATAGAAACGCGTATTGTTTATAAACTTACGTGTCTTAAATTGAGACCAAATGATTAACTTTTATTGTGAACACAAATATTATTAAATAAATTTAATAATTATTTATTTTTCCAAATAATTTGATTAACGTTTGCATCAATTTGTTTGAAAATGGCTCAGAAATTGACAGATTTGAGTCATTTGTTGGCCAGGGTCAATTACCCGATGTATTGTGTGAGGACAATTTCGGAGCGTCACATTCTGGTGGCGGGTGGGGGCGGTTCGGCAAAAACTGGAATCGCCAACACTTTGGAAGTGTATGAACTGCTTTACGATCCGAACAACAATTCATGTAAAGCAAGACTTATCACTCATTACGACACCGGTTTGTCTTCAACTCATTCCACACTTTAAGACATTTATTAAATTGCTATGAATAGGTTCGAGGGCTGTTATGAATCTCTGTGTTGTCGATAAATCCAATTATTGCTATCGAATATTCTGCGGAGGAATGGATGGGATGTGCGTTCAGTATGACCTCAAACTCAACGTTGAAAGTAAACGTCGGGAGAGTTCTTCGTCTCCAACAAGAGAGAGGACATTCTCTGAGACATCTCTTCGTAGGCGACGACTCAGTTCTAGATCTGAATCGACGGATAAAGAGAATGACTTAAACGCCACAAATAGTCAAAAAGCAGACACAGAGTCACCCAAAAAGATTACGCGAAAAGACTCAAAACCAAAGATCAATTCGGGTGACGACACCAATGGTGTTCCAGACTTTACCTTTGATATAAAGCAACAGAAGATATTCAAAACTGACTTCAGTTCTGAGGAGCCATTCCTTAAGATTGTTAAATATTCGGCTGAGGCTAATATTCTGATTACTGGCGGCGCTGACGGACACATTCGGCTCTGGTCTTATCCAAAACTCGATCAAATCTTATCAATTAAAGGTCACGACAATGAAGTCGACGATTTGGACGTCAATCCAATCGGTACTCAAATAATAAGCGTTTCGCGCGATGGAAAGGGATGTGTTTGGAATATAAGTGATGCAAAACTGAAGACTCAGCTCAAATATGATTTACCAGAAGATAAAAACCAGAATAACAATCAGAATAATAACAATAAGAACGGATTCAAAGTCAATAATAAATACATTTATAGGGGCTGTCGTTTTGCCACAATTGAAGGTATGGTTGAAAATATTTATCAGATTTCGAATCTCTCATTTCATATAATATATGACATATGTATATAATATATTTCATATTATGTTTATATATATTCAGGCGATTTAAATAATTACAAATTATATACAATAATGAATCCGTTGGTTAACTGCAAACCGGCAAAGAATTCATACATTTGTCGCTGGAATACACAGAGTTATGCCGTCGAAAAGTTGGTCAGCACTGGTCAGGAAAGCCTCTCTACTATGGCCGTCAGGTTTGTTTCAGTTAAAAAAACCTATAGGTTAATGATTTTTGATGGTAGTGAGGATGGTCGTTTTGTAGGGTTGGGTACTCTCAATGGTTCGGTGGATGTTTATATAACATTTAGTTTGCAGCGAATCTATCACTTGTCGTCAGCACATAATATATTTGTGACGGGCGTCGAGTTTCTCAAATCGTCAGATGCGGCCCAACAACTCACCGGTGGAAACGACGCTTCACTGGTCAGTGTCTCAGTCGATAACCATATTGTTGTCCATCAGATTCCCAAAAGAGGTCTGAATTGTAAATGACTTTAATGTTTAATTAAAACAAATGTATTTTACAGCAACACTGGGTTTCTTGGGTTCGACCACTTTTTTCGTTGTTTTTATGCTAATTATTTATACACTTATGAGTTATTTAGGACTTTAATCATTATTTTTTATTTTTAATCAAATATTCATTTTTTTAATTTAAAATAAATTTGAACGAAACGATCCAATCAAAAGATGGCTACTTATAGGCCCTCTTTATTTCATTTTTGAAGTCCCTTAAATGACCAGAGAGGTTTACTTTTGTTCTGACGGCCGAAGCGGCGCGTATGGGCCCTCCAGAGAAGCCCTCCTATTGACAAAAAGTACATTTAAACCAATCAAATTGGACTCAAAAAAGTAGTTTTATTTGTGTTATTATTTGTATAAAATCAATGCTTTAAACGAAAGACTTTGAATTTCAACTGATTTTTGTTTTTGTACTGAATTCTAGTCGAAGTCGAATAAACATATAATCAATAATTAATCGAATATAAGATAAATGACTGCCATTTGAGATTCAAAATCAATCGACAATCAAATAATGGGTTAGTCGTTAGAATCAAATGCCGTTAAAACTATAGCTTTTCTGAGATTTTTTGTTAATATATGAGTTGTATGACTGATGCAAATCCATTCAAATGGCAATCATTGATTCCGAATCAATGCCTAAACGAACCAATTGTTTCTCCATTTTATTCTGCTCTTCGATTCTGTCCAGAATTTCCTGTAGATTAGTCTCAAGAACGAGGCCTCCCATTACTATCTCATTGAGTATATTAAGAGCCTATAAATTAAATGATTTCGAAATTAGGATTAGTTTGAAGGATAAGAAATATGAGTTCAAACCTTATCGCTGTTGAAAATCAAATCCAATTCACAAACGGTATCAAAACATTTGTCGAGCGCCTCAACAAATATCTATTTAGACAATAAATGGTTTAACTTGTACATTTTTTTCAATAAACATTCCAAAATTACTTGAATCAAATCGAGAATACCCAGTTCACTTTCGGCGGTGTCGGCACAAAACACAAAATAGAGAGTCGCGTAATGTCTATAAATTAGTTTAAAATCAGATCCACCGACGAGTCTATGAAACGGTAAAATCAGATTAACTGTTAAATACAAGAATAAGTATGAATTTAATTCAATTACGTTCCAGCATGCAAGAAATTGCAAATCTTGTCATCACGATTTGACACCAACTGGAAAGTCTCCTTGATTATATTTTGCTGCTCGTCTTCGGCCTATTTTTCTGAAGTTAAAAACGAATTTAAAAGTTGTGATTAACTTACATAATGTTCGTAAAACTTGCTAAGTCGTGCTTTTCCTCTGTGATTGAATACGAGAACCGCCCTGATCATTTTGTTCTTCAATTAATATTTTTATAATTGTTGTAACGGAATATCAAACAGTTTCATAGATTTCAATAAATCGAGTTATACTGCAAAACAATAAATCAATTGTTAACTTATTAGACGATTAGATAAGTTTATCGATATTTAACTGAGAGATAAGTTGAAAATAACACAAAATATTATCCATTGAGACGATGTTTGATATTTTTGTTCATTAAACTCAATGTTTGTGAAGCTGTTCCCTGAGTTGACATTGACTCCATTGACTCCATCACGTTTTATAAGACTTTCGAATTAATATTTTCCAGATTAACAATCAATCGCTTAATTATATATTTAATTCCATAAAATCAAAATTTCAATGATTTTTTCAATTATCTCAAATTGATTACAATTACTACAAATACTTATTGAGACACTTGTATTCCAATCACAAACTAATTTTGAATTACAAATATCACCGAATCAAGTGATCAAATGCAGTAAATAAAGTAACTAATCATCTGATAAGAGTTCGGATAAACTGAAAATAAAAAATAAGATAAAGATTTCACACAAAACAGGTTTTGAAGTTCACTTTTGCAAAATAAATCAAACATTTGACAGTTGACCAGACCTTTGATGTCTCTAAAAGATGTTTATGAAAAATTATCAATTTGATTTTAAATGATTCAAATATGAGAATCGCAATTAATATTTAAACATTAGTACTCAATATATTGAAAAGAAATTGAATTTATTATTGTCTCCAATAAAAGAATATAAAAATACAAAAATGTTTTGATTCACTTGTTAGCAATGATCCTGCACTGACCATAATTCAATTCAAATAATCCTCTGCCGTCCGATCCTTTGGGCAGTTCTCTGCAATGATGTTTGGCGATTGCTTTTTTGACGGTATCCCTCAAACCTTCGGCCATAATTTGGTTACGCTTTATAGGATCCGTTTCTATCAAATATTTCTTGGTCAAATTGGGGAAATATGGCAAACAAACTGTAAAATAAATAATCAATTGATTATGTTTATAGAAAATTGAGTCATACTGTTTTTGAAGTGATCGCTCGGATATAACTGTCGAAGACTTGAGAATTCGACATCAACATTCTTAAAACCGGACTCTAAAAAGGCTTTCTTCCAGTTTGCAATCTGTTCCTCTTTAGAAGGAATCCGCAGAAGGCTTTCGAATTTAGACCTTTCCTCCGGAACTAAGTCATGAAAGAGATCCCAAAGAGTGGTCACATTTGTGTAAATCTTTCCATTTGGTGACAAAAAGCGGTACAGGTTTTTAGTGGCCGTTTCCTTATTCTCCACCCAATGAAGAACTCGGTTCGAAAAAATGAGTTCCACTTTGCCCTCCAGTTCTCTTAATCTGGGATCCAATTCATGCCATTCAACACCAATGTCCTGAACGGAGTAATGAATCTGAGGGGCCGGATAGTTGTGTTTAGCATATTTGATCATTCGCATGTCCACATCAATTGCAACAATTTTGTTGCATGCTAATCTTTGGTTCAATAATGCGGTGACATTACCACTACCGCAGCCAACATCCAAAACAGTACCAAATCTGAATATTTTAATGAAATTATGAAATACTGTCAGTTATTTTAAGTTATTTGAGACAATTTAAAAGAAGTCTAGTTCACCTGTTTCCATTTTCATCGATGATTCTGTCAATGAGATTATTAGCATCCCTTATGTGAGCGTAATTGACTCGATCAAATTCATCCGTATTTATATCCATTTTGGCAGAAGTATAAGACTCGGGTTTAAATTCTTAAACAAAAGAGTATTTTCGTATACTTTGAGTAATGAACGATATATTGGAATGATTTTTATTCTTCAGCTGTTGTTTACTGTTTATCACAACTTCAAGTCATGAGAAAACTTTTTGATATTATCGTATCTAAAGGTTGAGATTCAGAGGCGTTCAGATCATATATCAATTGTACAGTATATTCAGTCTATTCCTTGCTATGAATGGGGATGTGTTCATTTTTAAGACCTTTGAACACTAATCAGATGATACTCTAAAATTCAAGGACATGTTTAGGAGAGTTTCAATTTATATTGTGGTCAATTTTAAAGGACGCCACTTAAGAATAAGAATAGTTTCAAAATATAAGCTGTGATTATGTTATAGTTTGCAATCTTGTATTTTCCTGTTATTTTGATTAATAATGAAATTGTTTTTATTGAATTCAAGGTCTTTTGATTTTAGGATTTTGTTGTTATCTTTGATCAGAAAAAACGCTTCAAAAATGCCTATTAAGTAATTATTGAATAAATACATAAATGAGCTCAAGATTTAACGGCTTATCACAAGATTAACTGTTCATTGAAGAAAAAAGTCATTAAAACTGAATCATTGGTAATGTATTTGAGTTATGATTGTTTGGTTGGCGAAGAAAAGGTCGTAACAAAAGAGTTGTTTCTTTAGAGTAATTTCACGGACTTTAGTCGCGAATCTGTTTCGGAAAACAAAACTTCCTTTTGAGTGAACATTAAATTATTAAAATCACGAAAACCTTTTCTCTGTAATCATAATAATAATGTGTTTAATACAATCAAAATATGTCTTAATTTTAGTTATCTGTCAAATTGAATATAATTGAGGCATAGATTTGGTGAAAGTTAGGCTCACACTCGAGTGACGCGCCTTTATATTACACATTCATTTTCTAATCATTTTGAATAAGTAATGAGAAAAACTCAATAAAAGAAATTCGCTTTTTCTCACAATTCGACTGACGGAACAAAATATATATCTTTCACACAATTGGGGCAAAAGATTAATACTTTCGGTTCAAACACTTATTATATAATATTTATTATTCTATTATATAGTGTCCGAACTAACGGCAAACTATTTTTTGTGAACTTTCACAAATTAATTAATTGGCTTAACGATTAAATTTGCATCTTTTATCTAGAACCCTTTCAGTAATTGACAGTTATCATCATTTTTCATCATACAAAAACTGTTTTACTAAATCGAAATTTTAAATTACCATTGAATAGTCATGACTTTTAAACTAATAATTAAAAAAGAAAATAATTAAAGCAATCTTGATTAAAGGAAACTGAACGTAAATATTATTTTTCTAGAACAGTTTTGTTCTTTTCACTAAAAGGATTTCAACATTTTTTATTCGAGTCTTTGTTTTTCAATTAAACAAAGTATTTGTCTCCGATTCCTAACAGTCATTAATACAGAAAATTCTGATAAATAATTGCATTGTCTTCAATTGTGGACAATTTTTTTTTTTTTTGAATAATTATCTTCAAAAATATTCCACTTATAAATAATATTTGAATGTTACCAAGAATAATTTATTGAAATTGATTCTTAATATTGCCGTGAAAATGTCATAATTGCTTAATTAATGAATTTTGAATCGAGTAAAAGCTAATCATAGCTATGATCAGAATTTATTGTTTTACTGGCAAACAGTCGCCAATTAAATACAAATCTAATCAAAAGAAAAATTAAGTAATTATTCTTTGAGTTAAATCACATGTGAAGTCATTCTCTAATAATATTATTGTTTTATTTTAATTGAATTGAAGTCGACCTTCACTTCTGTAATGTTTAATAATTTAATCTCATTATTAAAGTAATGAAATAATTTATGCGACAAAATCTCTAATTTTAATCAAAAAGAATAAAGTGATGAATGAATTAAACAATTTTTTACAAGAACACAATGTGAGCTTTAATCACAAACTGCTCTGATTTTCATTTCTCAGAATTTATATCCATTTCAAACACATTAGTATTTAAATGATTGTCATTAGAATAGAAAACATAATTTGAGCTCTAATTTTATTCCGGAATAAAAAAAGTGTAACAAAATTATTATTAAATATTAAAATATATATCAATTATAAAGGTATCAAAAATATTACCAAAAAAGTCAAACAATATTTTGCTTTCAATCGGAACCGATTGGAAATTATCGATATATTTATGTTATATACGCCTCAAATCATTTTTCAATGAAAACCCATTTCACTAATTCTTTTAAATTAAAATTTTGCTTAAAATAAGAATTAAAATGAGAAAAAATCTTTTCATAAGAAAAGTGATTAATTTAATGATTTCTAATGTGTTTACCAAACATTTTGAATAAAATGAATTTGAAATGTGAAAGCGATAATTCTGGTGCTTAAATATAAAACCTTCGCTGGAGTTGGAGTCAGTTTCACAAACACTCTGGACGTGTGAGGAAAGAATAGTTGTTCACTGGTCTGGACTAACAATCATTGCATTAGGAATTGAGGTTAACTATAATTTGAGGTTTGAGTTAAGAGTCGTTTGCAAACGATAGTCAAGAGTTAGTAATAAAGACAATACTATAATAACTGTAATAATAATAATAAGTTTAAATAAATGGACGACAATTTTTGGCCCATTTTTAGGACCTGTTTTTTGTGTGAATTCTTGTGAACGCGAAGAAACATTTTCTCTGTTCATCAGTTTTTCTCATCTTTCGATCTAATTATTGAGATTCGAGTTAACTCGAGTCAAGTTCACTTTTCCAACACAAACACTGTGTCTGATAACTCTTCTCTCAAATATGTTTCTAATGAAAATATTTTCGTTAATATTTTACTTTCTAATTGTGAATTGTGCCACACCTTATGGACCCCATCAATACCCCAGCACTGGACAGCTATCATATAAGTAAGTTATTCTCTTATCTTATTGTTGACAAATATAGTGCTAAATATAAAGAATAATAAATTGTTTTCAACATTTTATTGAGTAATATAACTATTGATAATTAATAGAAGCAAATCGTTAGCAAATCAGACATTAATTGACTCATTTAATAAAAAATTTTAATCAGTGTTTTGCGAAATAATGTGTTTATCTTTATTTAAGTGAAACGAAAATCACGTATCACTCGAACTAATGTTTCAAAACCTTATTCTCTTTTGTTTACATGTTTTGAAACACTTTTCTAATTATCCCCTTATTATTCATTGATAGCCCAACAAATGATTCATCCAATTGAACTGATCAAACTTATTTTATTAGTCTATCTAAACGAATGAATAGCAATCAGTGATTGCCAATCAGTTTCTGCATTAACAGAGCTATCATATTATGGTAATTCTTTGACTTAACAAAAATCAGTAGGAACTAGAAGTAAATATTTACAGATCAAGATTCTTATAATTTATTCTGTCTGAGTATCTTTCTCACTACATCGATAGTACATAGTTTTGTGTGTTTTCCTACACCCACCATCCCACCCCCTCTGCTTTCAAAAATTTTGAAAATTCATTGTTGAGACTGTTTTTGAAGCAAATTTTAAATGTGAAAGAGAGAGCGAGAGTTAATACCTAGACTAAACAAGGATGTGCCAAAATCCTCTTGAGGATTTGAGTATATCCTTGGGTGAATTGAGAGAAGAAAATAACTTTTGCCTATAGATCAGGGATAGGCAAGAGGGGTATAGCTCAAATACCCTATTTGAGGCAAAGTGGACCCCCCCTCCGCGAGGCAAACGCGAACTTTCGGCAAAATGGAGCGAAAATTTTCTGCCAACACCCCCCTCGAAATTTTGAAGATTTAGAAAAAAGCTCACAGGGGGTTGTGATTTTTCCACGATGAGTCTGGAAAATACCCCCTAATTTTTTGGTCCGGGGACCCCCTAAGGTCGAGGACCTTGCCCATCTCTGCTATAGATGTAGTGTTTATTACTTTGATCCAAAGCTTGTTTAAATTGTAATTATTTTCTAACTATAAAAATAACAAGAATGAAATGATGAAATTCATCATAATTTAGGATATCATATCAAACACAATGAACTTGAACAGGGCTGCAAAAGGGGGTAGGCCTTTACTGGCCTTAAGTGATCCCAGAAAATGAAAAGTTGGAATTACCCCTCCCCCTCAGGATTTGAAAAATTGTTGGGACCCCTAATTTTTCGAATATCTTCTTGGGAAAAACTGGCAATTTTTGTGAGTTTTTAGTTTTCCACGAAATTCCCCAAATTTCCACTACTTTGGAGATGGCACCACCTTCTATACCCTCCAGAATTTGATCTCCCACCGACTTATACCCCCTTAGAACCGATTACATTCCGCAGCCCTGAAACTCGAACTATTATGAAAAGGATTCTAGTTTTTTAGCAAGGTATATCAAATGGATGATTGCTTTATTTTAATGATCTAAAATATAAATAAGTGTCAGAACATTATCAGAGCACCAAATATATTATATATTATATGTATTATAAGATCGGAATTTTCCCATAAATATATTATTTCGATTTTATTATTCAAAACACTTGAAATGGAAAGAATCAGATCAAAAATATTCATTTCAAAATAAAAATTTCCCACAAATTCTTAGAGAGGAAACCTCACTGTCTTTGCACTTAAAAAACAGTCCATTGTATTTGTCACAAATTTTGTCTAGGTTAATAAATTGATGTTTGCACTAGATTCGTTTTTAAGAACCTAAACATTATTATTAATGTGAATAAACAAAAAATGATTGTTTTGTCAATGCAAATGTTTATGGTGAGCATCTTGGTAATAAATTGTCCTTTTGCAATTATATTAAACATTTGTAAGCATTTAATTTGTTCAATTATATTGTAAATTAACAAAACGTGAGTCTTATTTACAAAGAAGTCGATTACTTAATAATTTGATTTTGAAAACAGTTAAAACTCGAATTAGACTCACTCTATGTCTACCGTTTAGTTGCGATTTTCGATTGAAATTAAATTATTATTTAATCTAAAATCAATGATCTGTTCGACTCTTCTCTTCAGTAGAGTAGCTTTGATTCTACCAAAAGTGGAAGAAGTCATTAACAAAGTTATAAAATAGAGTAAAGAGTATATGAAAATCGTTAGCAAAACCACACTTTGTCTCAGACTATAAGAGGAACGACAATCCAACTCATAGTCAGACAAAACATTGATTTTAGCGGTAATTAACTCAATGAAGATTTTGCTCATTTTCACGCTTCTAAACAAAATGAAATTCATACATATCTTAAGATTAACCTGCATTTCATTTAAAATTGCTTCCAATTATGTTTTTTTAATGAGTCAAAAGTTTTTTTCTTTGAAGTGAAAAATAAGTTTTGATAGAAATTATGAAATAATAATAATAATCGTCACTAAAGTTATCTGAAAAGTAAATAAAAGCAATGATTTATCCGTTTCTCACAAACTATTATATAATTGTAGGAAAACAAAACCGAATGACTTATTTTTTCTCTAAACAAGAATAGTCTCGTAAATAATGGAAACAAAATTCAAAATAAATTCATTACTTCCTTCACAGACAAGAATTGTTTGCATACATTAATTATTTAAATCAGATTAAAGACACACTAAAAGACAAATCATTTCCATTCATGTTTTGAATAAATAAAAATAATTATAATTTTATTTCATTTTTATTTAAACCAAATTTTAAAAAATTATGCATTTGTCCATTCACTCTGATATAAGCAAGCAATAATACCGCTCAATTAAAAATAAGATTTGAAAAAATGTTAAAAGAGTCTATGTTTTCTTCTTACGAGAAAGTGATTTAGAGAATAAATTTCTAATTTGTCGAATTTGATCATTAAAATCAGGAGTGAGAGGGAGGTACACCTAGAACATCCTAAATGCTTACGATTTTTAAAGAATTTTTAGGCGATTTTTCAGAAAATCTATGTTTTTTGGGAAATTGTGTTCAATAACTGTTCAATACCTCAGTTATTTTGGTTGAATAGAATATATGCTTGTTTTTTATTCGGCGAACCCCATGACATGGATGATCTTGCGCACCCCTAATAGAGAGCCACTATGTGTAAAGTGCTGATCTAAATTCTAATAATGAATTGAAATAAATAAATTTTAATTATATTTTATTTATACAAAAGCTTTCCGTTAGTGAAAGATTTTAGCGGAGTATTGACCCCCAATAATATCCTATCAAAAGCCACCAAAACATGTGAGAACGGGATCAATGGTCCCACTTCTTTGGCCATTCATAAGCATTATCTCTATACGGGAACCGCTGGCGGCGGAGTATATCGATGCGATTTGAGAACCGGAAACGCTACTCGTATTGTCAAAGTGGCCAATGAGTTGTGCAAAACAAAGTATTGGGACATTTCATTGTGTGGTCGGCCTCTGGGAATTCGGACAGATAAGAAGGGCACCGTTTATTTCGTCGACGCCTATTTAGGTTTACATGAAGTGGTTTTCTTTGGTAACAAAGTACAAGTCAACCGTTTACTAATGCTGGAGGAGACTCTTGGCAAATATATGGCTCATTTGGTAATTGACGAGGGATCGGCTGATAACGGAGGAAACGTCTTCTATATAACAATTGCTAGCACTAAAAGAGACCTGAATCAATGGCCTGCAATGATATTAGAGCCTGACAGAACAGGAATGGTCATTAAATATGACGCTGACACTAAAAATGTTGAAACTCTGATGCATGGACTCTGGTATCCAAAGAGTATTGAAATAACAGACGATCGCAACGCACTTCTTGTGTCAGAATTCACTGCCAGACGTGTTGTCAAATATTATATTAAAGGTAAGAATAACTGAATTTATTCTTCGACATTGAATTCATATATTTTATATGTAAGGCAAAGAAAAGGGAAAGACTGAGACGTGGGCAGAGAATCTCCCAGGAGAGACTGAGCACTTGATTCGAAGCACAGAGAAACAACAAGAGACTTATTGGTTACCGATTGTCAACTCAAGAAATGTGAGTCACCCCAATCTTATTGATTGGATGAGTGATAAGCCATGGCTTCGACAAGAGCTGCTTGATAAATATACTGACATCGGCAACAATATCGAAGATTTGGGTAAAAAGTGGAAAAATGAACGCTTGGAAAGACTCGGATTCTCTATGAAAAGTGGGTCTCAATTCTACGCTCAAAATGTTGCCAATAATTATGGCCTTATTCTGGAGATGGATGCGAACGGAAAAATCTTAGGGTCTTTACATTCGACTGATGGCACCAATAGTTTAGTTTCTGAGGCTGTGGAGGGCCCGAGTGATAACCCCTATGAAAGAGTTTTATACCTAGGGTCTTTTGAAAATACTCATGTCTTGAAGCTAACAATTCCAAACTTTTCTCAAGACATGGCTTCATATGAGGACCAAAACTTTGACTTTCCATACAGACAACCCTTATCCTCATTGGATGACTTTAGGATATTTGGGAACCGACCCTTTTCCAGACAGGGTTACGATTATGGTATTCCCGAAATAAAAAAGTAATCTTAAAATTTAATTAAATCATGAATTGAACTCACATTTCGTTTATGTCATTGAATATCAGTGAATGACTTTTGCCAAAAGTTTTACTCATTTTAATCATTTTTAATATTCTGTTCGTCTTTACAATCAATTAATAGAAATAGTTTTTTATTTATAAGTATTTTTTACGAATCATTGAAAACATATCTTCGATATCATGTCTTTTATAAAGATTATTACAAACTTTTATTTATGATTTTTATTATAGTTTTAAAATTAAATAAATTTTTATTTAGTTTTTATTCATTTTATTTTTGAATCATTAAAATCAGTTTTATAATTAATTAAAGCAATTCACGAGAAATTGCTTCACCAAATTCATTGCCAAAAAAAATTTCAAGAGCGCAGTGTCAATAAACAGCATGTAAATTAAATGAGCATGATAAATGTAATGCAATTAAGACAGAGAGCGAGTGGTTGTGGCATAAAAATAAGCATTAAGTGAAACATTAGATGTGGATTCACGTATTTAGAACAGAATGAGGACCGTATCCAACACTTTTGTTACCTTATTTTCAATACTAAAATCCATTTTAGACTTAAATTAAGCGCAAAACCGATTATAACCAGAAATTGACGGAAAGATTTGATTTTGGCATTTGATTGGCATTTAAATAATAACATTCACTTCACTCAAAGCGATGCTATCATTCGCTAAACTGTTGGGAATCTTCTCACAAATATTTGAATCAATAATTAATTCAATCAATTAATTAATTCTCAACTTATTGTTTAACTCATTAAATGGTCTTTCGGTTGGTTTGAAATTAATTGAATCGATAGAAAAGTTAGATTTCAATGTCGACCTTTTCATTAAAACTTTCGATGTCTAATAAAAAGAACTTACTCGCATCCACCATTTTCTCCATAATGAATCAGTTTGGCAAAACTTTGATACTCTTACTAGTTTTTATTGAATTTGATTCTACTTATTCTCAAAGTGAAGAATCGAATGATTGGTCTTTAAATAAATTACTTCCAAAAGATTATAACAAACATATGATTCCAGCAATAAATGGCTCACAACTGCTAATAACAATCGGTATTGAAATATTTGATTTGGTCAGTGTTGTTGAGTCGGGACAGGTCTGCTTCTATTTGTTCTTTAATATTGCCACTAGCAACTGTTTTTTAATATTTGAATATTTTCTATCTTTGAATTTGAAATCATTTTTGAAACAGTATTTTGTCGTCGATTTGATTTTGAGTCAAAAATGGAAAGACTCACGAATTTCATTGCCGTCTAATTTGAAGAAAAGCGAGGAAATAATATTAGACTATTCTTGGTCATCAAAAATTTGGACACCAGATACTTATTTCAGCAATGCTTTAGAATCAAAAATTTTAAATGTGGTCAATCCTATCCTCTATTTCATAATTACTGGCGATAAATATATCATTCAAATTATTCGAATGAACGTCAAATTCCAGTGTAAAATGGATTTATCACAATATCCTCAGGACATCCAATTCTGTCCCATCGATGTAATAAGCTGTGAGTTTATTCACTCATTGAATGATTGAAACTTATTCCTTTTGTAAAAGTGACCAGGAGTAATAAAAGTATAGACCTGGAGTGGGAATACTTTAAAAGCCCACCACTGGACGACAACCCCAAATTTCGAATAAGACAAACTGATATAAGTATAAATGAACGGCACAACCATTTGGGACATTTTAGATGCTTAACTGCCAAAATGAAATTGGTTCGGAGGGTCTCTTATTATATGATTCGTGTGTATGGCCCCACTTTCCTTACAACAATATCTTCATTTGTTGGATTCTGGATTCCTGTGCTCGCCTGGCCCGCTCGGGTATTTTTTTTTTGATCATCGAATGAGCATTAAAATTGATGGATATTTATTTAAAAGGTGGCTCTTTTGGTCACTCCTTTATTAACTTTAGTGACACAAAACATAAACATTAATTCGGAAATTAATGTGTCATATGTTGTGGCCCTTCACTGGTGGATGACTATATGCATATTCTTTGTTTTCATGAGTTTAATCGAGTTCGCATTGGCCATATCGTGGGCATGGAGGGCTAACGACAGGAAGGCGTTACGTGCCGCTCAGGTCTGTCCCCTTTTTACGATTTCCTTATCATTGGAATTGAAACTCAAAAACAGTAAAGAATTTAAACTCATTGCTTATGAAGAAAATTGCTTATTCTATTAAGGGGTTCCTTGCTAACTAAATCAGTACTACTAAGAAAGTGTGATTTAGGGCTTAAAAGAAATTTAGTCACGTGAATACAGTAGTGTCCAACTGACGCATACAATGATAAACAGTACAGTTGACCTGTGAAATGATTATATCCCAAAATACCAAATAATGATGTTACTCGTTGATAAAATAGATAATAATAATAAACCAACAAATAAAATAATAAGGGATTATAAGGTTTGGTATTTTGGGAAGACACCCTGTGAAATGATGTACTGTTTGGGACATTTATAAATACCATATCCAAGAGTACAGTAGAAACTCAGTACTGAAGACCTATTTATTAGACAGAAATATAGAAAATATTCGATAAGAGGATTACAATTTTTGTTGAAAATGATATCGATTAGATTGTGAAACAGAGCTTTACTCTATTGGAACCCTTTTTACCAAGAATAAAATTTTTAATATAATTTCATTGAAAGCCCAAATAATATTATTATCAATTCATTGAGATTTTTTTTATTGTTTTGTAAACCTTTTAAGTGGAGTTTTATCCAGAGCACTTTACTGTATCTTTATCAGAATATCTCACTATGATTAAA
>JAQGCS010000468.1:0-22390 GCA_034702105.1 Fuscozetes fuscipes
ACTTTGTCAGACATTTTTGGTCAAACAATAAGAGTTAAACGTTTAAAACACGTTGTTTTCAGTATAAATTGTTTTTTAATACTTTTACAGTTTGAAAGTTTGCAAATATATCAATACTTCACATAATATATGATGAAATGATTTTATCCCCTAGTGATCGAAAAAGTAGTCAGTTACCATGGGGGATAAAGTCAATGTTATCCCCTACCTTTTTCCCAACTTTATATATCCCCCAATGGGGTAGATTGCCAGGTAATTCGGTACATTTTTAAGCTATTTCAAGAACTTTCACAAAACAATTGTTAAAAGTATTTATTTTGTATTGTATTTGATTTGTCGATTCTATGATTAAATTTGCAGACCTATACGACTCCCATATGTATAACACGGGATCAATACCAACATTACTCAGGTCATATACTTCAAGACTTGTCGCCTGGAAATTACTCTTTGAGACTGAGGGCGCACTCGTTGGCGAGTTGGAGCAATTGGACAAAACCATTATATTTTGTCGTTCCCGACAGAAGTGAGACATATATTTATATAAAATCGAAATTATAATATTGTTTACTCGAAGGCACTCCATATCCTCTTCTAATATATATCGTAATACCTGTGGCGGCTTTGGTCAGTGTTTCGTTTGTTATATTAACGGGAGTTTTATATCTGAAATATAAGAAAAATCAGGCGGTTCTCGATTATGTGTCAGTGAATCCCGAATATATTAGCGCCGGACTCGGTATGAGTTGTATTAACTCTTTATTTTTAGTTTTAATTAATATTATTTTGATTGATAGCCTATGAACCCGACCCCTATTGGGAAGTGGCCCGCGATAAGGTTCAGGTTGGTAGAGAATTGGGTCAGGGCTCGTTTGGAATGGTTTATGAGGGCCATTATGTCAGAGACAAAGAATCGATCAAATGTGCAGTGAAGACAGTGAATGAGCATGCTACCGCAAGAGAACGCATTGACTTTTTGCAAGAGGCAGATGTCATGAAGTATTCAAATGAGTTGTTCTCTTCTTTATATTAATAATTTGATTTATCAGATCTTTTGTTGACTGCCATCATGTGGTCAAACTGTTGGGTATCGTTTCAGTGGGACATCCGGTTTATGTTCTCATGGAAATCATGTCTAACGGAGACCTCAGAAGTTATTTGCGGTCTCACAGACCCGACAGTGAAGTAATTGTTTGATTTGTTTGCATTCAAAATTCGGCCAAAATTACAAAATATGTTTACCAATAGGAGCATCCGAACGCCACACCCCCTACTTTACCACAACTCTTACAGATGGCCATAGAAATAGCCGACGGAATGGCATATTTGGCGTCAAGAAAGTTCGTCCACAGAGATTTGGCCGCCAGAAATTGTATGGTTGCCGAAGATCTGACTGTAAAAATTGGTGATTTCGGAATGACCAGGGGTATTTTTCATATCAAATATTTCCGAATTTTTATATTAATAATATTCTTTTCTTTAGATATTTATGAAACCGATTACTATCGGAAGGGTGGAAAAGGTCTTCTTCCTGTCCGATGGATGGCTCCCGAATCCTTAAAGGATGGGGTTTTTACTACTTATTCAGATGTTTGGTCTTATGGGGTAGTGTTATGGGAAATGGCAACTCTAGCCTCACAACCCTATCAAGGACTGTCGAACGAAGCTGTCCTCAAATATGTGGTGGACGGGGGCAAAATGGAGAGACCAGAAAACTGTCCGCAAAAATTGTAAGAATTGGTTTTATTGTGATTTTTGTGATAATATGGGAAACGATTTGTGTTTAGGTGGGATCTGATGTCTCTCTGTTGGAGTCGAAGTCCTAAACACAGACCCAATTTCATTGAAGTGATTGAGTTTTTGTTAAACGACTCAAACGAACACTTCTTTAAAGTTAGTTATTTTTCTAAATATAAGTCACAATTGAAACAAAAGTCTTCGTCGCAATCACTGCACGACGAGCCGTCGGCGCCTCTCAAACAAACGTCGAACTCCCTCCACATCGAAGAGAATCTGATGGATATCTGTGATGACTCTGCCGTACATTTCTTCCCATTGAGTCGAACGATAGCCATTCCTGACAACAGTGAAGTGAGGGTTCAGTCGGACGATGAAAACTATGACATCGACCAAATCGACGAATATTCAAACGCCGATCACTTACTCAGAGACATGACTGTTGACAGCAACTGCAACGACAACCAGAACAGTACCAACAGTGCAAAGACTAGTTCCAACTCTAACTGCAATAGCAAACAGTCGTCTGACGGCAGTAAAGGCAGTAAAATAAGTTCAACCACTTCTAACGGCAGTATTGCCAACGGACACGCGCTTCACTACAAAACCACTATGTGCTGACCAGTGCTCCCATTACCTTGTTTTTACTCGTGTCAAGTGTTCCTCTTTTTAAACTTTCATCGATTCTCAGGAATTTTGGAAAATACTTCATTAAACTGTTATTAATTGTATATAATTTTAATTCAAATTAAGTTATATGTAATATAAGTGCCATATATTATATATATTTGTATATATCATCGAACCATTAGAGCCATAATCAGTTATTGATTAGGTTTATTTTGACTCACATTTCATTCACACGTACTTTAAGTCTAAACTTTAAGTGATTACCCATTCGTTACAAACATAGGGCTGGCATCACATCCAGACTATAAACAAAGTAGGATTTAAAGTAGATTTTAAGCATCGCTCGTCTATGAGCGCTCATCACCTGAGCTCTTCCTGTTTCCAGACTACCATTGACTCTCTTTCCCCTCAATTTAGAATAATTATAAATGTTTTGGTTATTTAGGAGTAAATGAGACCTACATATGGCAACATAAGCCTACCTAAGCCTACCTCCACCCCGAATATACTTTCGAAGGTTTTGTTATTTTAGTGAACATTTATCACACTTTTGAGGATTTGTTAAAAACTTAGTTAATATATATTCCAATAAATGAGTCATAAAATCAAAATTGATATTTATTTGCTTAAAATTGGCTCTAAATGCAGGCCCCCAAAAGTGGGGGTTGCATTTCAGTTCACTTTCTCCAACCAGAAGCTAATATACACAATTGACCTAGCAAAAATCCATTAATCCCAGAAAATGGCCACTTTTTTGGACATTTTTTGGCAACAAATAAATATCAATTTTGAGAGTTTAATATTTTAAATGAATTTTATATTAAATTATTTAAACAAACTTTTTGTAAATATTGTTTTTATTGATAAACACGTCGTTAAACGGTTTGTTGCCATCAATTCATTGTCAAAATCAAATTATTTGTCATTTTGTCGATTAGTTTAAATGCGGGCCATATATAGGGACTGATATCAATAGTATTACTCAATGATGAGACACAACTTTTGTGAAGAATAACGCATCAAATCAATGGCTTTATAAGAATCTCAGAATTTGAGTTCCAAAATATCTAATGTTGCGTTTCTCTTGTCAACCAAGATCTATTTTGGTACTCAATTTCCGAGATTCCTATTACATAATATACACATATTTCAATTTGTACCTTGTGCATATTGTTTTACTCGGCATATGATTATGAGTAATTGGGTTTTAAATTACAGTTGAATCTAGTTATTATCCTTCACTTGGTTGAGGAAATTGAGTGATTATCAGGGGTGACCAGAGGGGGTCGACCCCCTCTAAATTCGAAAATTTTGGCTTTACCCCTTCTAGAGCCGTCAAACTTGGACACCCCTGATTATAACGATGAAGGGACTATAGTATACATCGGCATCGATCGAGTTAGGGGACAATTTGCATGATAAAAAAAACCTTGTCGTTTATGAACAATTTCAAGTTATAACTAACCTAGAATTCTGAGTAAAGTGCAGTAAAAGTTCCATAATTTCGATTTACAGGTAATGCAAAACACTTTCAAAAAGAAATTTTCAGTATTCTTTTAGTGACATTCATATGCCCGAAAAATTTAATCATGCTAAAAATTCTATAAATTGTTTCACCAATAAAATCAGGCTCTAGGGGAGGGGTATAGGGGATGGTTTTTCACAAAACTTTGCCGCCTCGCTTCGCTTCGCTCGCAGTGAGGGGTGGTATACCTGTAATGCTAAATTTTTCAAAATTATAGGGGGTAAACCAAAAGTTTTCGAGTCTAGGGGAGAGGTAAGAGGTCTACCCCTCCCCTTGGCCATCCCTGATTAAAATAGTTCAGATAATATTCATGAATATTCTTTAAAACTCTTGTTTACCTGAAAATTCTTACATCTAGATGAGTTTTCATTATCATTTTGGTTGTTTAAGAATCGTGAAAATAAAAGTTATGTTGAAGAATATTCTCATAGAAATTTTACATTCTCGATCAATTTTAACCTAGTCAATATTTTTGACAAAGACTTTCCGGTAATTAATTTTTAGAAAAATAATAGTATCCCGATCACATAATTATTAAATAATTCATCAAGCCATATTCAAAGACACTTTAACGGATGGAACAAAATTGAACCATTTTCTGGTACCAAATCAGTGGACAAAAGTATAACAGGAGTAGTCATTATCGGACAAAGTTCAACGAATATATGATAGTAGGAATCATTCACTGCATTGACACCCCCCCCCCTTCGCGGAGAAGGAGGGATGGAAGGAAAACATAGAGGAGGCTGTCTATATAGAGGAGGGGACTAAGGATGACCTATATTCCACAATATGCCCAAATCCTCTTGCCTGTGTCCTTGAGTGGACAGAGAGAAAAATAACTTTTGACCATACTTATAGTGTCTATTACTTTAATCCAAAGCTTGTTCAAACCTCTAATATGAATTTTCGGATAATCATATTAGAGGTTTGAAGTTATTTTGGGTTCGGATATGGATCAGATAACAATAATAGTAATAATAGGTCCTAGGTCATTGTGAAATCTCGGATATCTCAGTATGGGATACAAAAAAACTTATCCATTTTGGGCTGTAATTCAAAATCTATGGATCACTGCTTTCAATGTCCAACAGATGACTCTTCAAAGGGACAAAACTTTTATGTTTTTGCGCCAAAATGTGAATCCATTTAAAAACAACTTTTGTCTCAAACTTTTGATTTTTTTAAATATTTATAAAAAACAATTATTTGTGATTTTGATGGAAATGAGAGACAATAACAACTTTTTGCCCAAATTTTGCTGCGATTTTGTGGCCAATAATAGTTTGGAAGACAACTGTTTCCAAAAGAATTGTCATTTGAGAGGAAATCAATTGCACTGGTGATTTTGACAATTTATCATTTGTTGTCTCATTTTAATCATTCTGATCAATTTTAAAGGCTTTTAGAGAAAAGCGATAATTATTGCAATTATTGGACTTTCAATCAAACGATTGATTTGTTTGGTCTAAACATCGATTCAAATGATTTGGACTCAAATCAAATGAAAATTGTCTTCACTTTCATTAAGTGAGTCTTACTTTTGTTTCAGGGATGGCTAAAGGGGAGATCGACCGCTGACCCCGCTTGAGGCAAAAATTTTGGATTTACCCCAGCCCTAGAATTTTGGAAAACTACCCCCTAGACCCCCTCTAGGACCAATTTGGGTGTCCCTCTAAGGCCATCCCTGCTTTTGTTTAATCGGAAACTCATTTATTATTTTAAAGAAAAACATTAAACGAATTGAGAACCGATTCGATGACAAGAAGTGGAAATAATAGAAATGAAAGCAATGATTATCGCGGACTTCGAGACAATGTGACCGCTTTTCTCACACTTCTTAGAAGACGTTTATTTGAAATTTGTATTCAATGCAAATCAAATGTTACCCAAAAGGAGTCGAAGAATACATTTTGTATATCAGCTATGAAACAAATGAAAGGATTACTGCTATTTGTTGGCCGACTCTCACAAATTAGGCCACAATTAATCCGTTTGGCGATATCTAGTGATACGAAGACATCGATTTTCAATTACTTTCACTGTTGTCTCGATATTTGGTGGACAGCCATTGAAATGATGTATATCTTGGATCAGAATAATGAAATCAATTTAAATGATTTCGCGCTAATCAAAGACCAAATTTGTGGCCAACAGTTGTGTTCGCAAAGTATTCGATTAGTTTTGTTTGATTTGATTGTCTTTTCCGTCAATCGATTCAAAGAAATGAAGGCTTCAAATAAATATCAGTCATCTCTTTTCGACTGTTTGTGTGTCAAAGAATTGTATGTTTTGGTCAGACATATGTTTAGTGCCACTAATAAATCGGTTTCGAACCAAACATTTTTCGAACTCATATTTTCGACTCTAAATCTTCTGACAAATTGTGATTCAAATAATTGTTATCCAATCAATGACTTCAAAACCATCGCTTTTGGGAGTCATTCAATTGAAGATTCCTCCCTTCACTTCATATGGTTTGTCACAAATATTGTCCAAACATTAAACTACGACATAAGTGGACTCTTTAATCAATCTTTAGGCTCGGATTCAATTCCAACGCCTTTATTAAGAAGAATAACACAATTTTTTAAACAAAGTCATATCAATTTGAACGAAAAGCTTTCAGCGGTTATTATGTTTTGTTGGAATGCCATCAAATTCTGGAAACCAAACACTGATTTACTTCTGCCGTTTACCGAATACTTTCTTAAAAACTTAGACAAAAGCTTTCAAAACAAATCAACTGTAGAAGAATTAGCAGTCATTCCGAAGACAAGTACCAAATGGTGTCAAATAATAAGAAAAATATCTGATAATCGAAATAATACTTTTGTGGATAATAGTTATTATCTCTTCTTGTCATTAATGAGCCAACAATTTTCGTCAGTAATGAGGAATTGTGAGCCAAAAATAAAAGTAAATAATTGGCAAAAATTTAAGGGAAAAATTGTTGTCAATCTTCACTCAAATCGATTGAATAGTTTCGATGAAACGGCAATTTTTAACTTACTTTCATTCTATTTGGTTCTCATTAACACAAATGACGAAATTTGGACCGATTTTATTGATATAGTCATCGAAACAAACACTCGACTCATTGAAAATAATGACAATTATGTCAATAATTTAGACTTGGTCTTCAAATTCATGTTTGCTGTGATTCAGTGCAAAGCAAAGTCTTTAAGTGACCAAAAAATCAGTGCTTTTGTCGGCAAAGCTTTCAATGGTTTGTGCGAACAAAGTGTCAAAAACTTGAGTCTAAGACCGCGTTTTTTGGACCTAATTGTTAAATATTTGGACGAATTGAAAATTTTGAAGGTATCTTTTAGTTAGTATTTATTACATGTGTTATGTATTTATTATATGCGCTCATATATTAGATCATCTATTACAGAGTCAATTTAAAGAAAGAAATCTTTACAGCTATTTGACTAAACAGTTGTTTGCGTCAATAGTCGACAATTTTTTCAATAAACACGAGTCTTCTTCCATATCATCACTCATTCCTTTTATCCAAGAGTTTTGTAAATTTGATTTAAATGACGAGCAATTGATTGAAGTGTTTAACGGCGCTCTTCTGAAGATACCCTTTACTGATCCAAAATCTAAAGAAAGCCTTTTGTCTCTAATCAGTTCGATTAGTGGAATGTTTGTCAATCAGAATAAAGAAAGGTCTGTCCACTCAAATGTTGATTTCTTTTCTAACTGACTGTATTCTAATAGTGTGTTAAGTGATAATCAAGTGTTGACTGAATTTATTGAAACGCATTTAATGAATTACAACACTTTGACCAAACTTTTCGAAGTAATTGATACCATTTGTGAGTCTTCTCCCAAACTCTTACATATTTTTATCGGACAAATTACGAGAACTATTGAATCGATTGAGAAGAAGCGAAGCGTTGGAACCGATTACAGACTTAGGTCTCATTTTTCTACATTTCATTTAAATTATAATAAATTTATTAATTATTTGCAGAAATGCTTTACGAGATTACACTAATCAAAAGCAGTGTTCGTTTAGTCGGAAATAAATTGGGCATAAATTGGTCCTAACATTCAAATATATTGGCATATGATTGGCGCCAATCATTTCAAACCATATCTTCACTGAACATACAATAAATGTTTATTCAATGCATTCATTTATTAAAACAATTATTTAAATTCCAATTTATTATATTTTCCTTAAAATAAATGATTTTAACAATATTTATAATATTTGTATTACATTTATGAGAAAAATTTACTCAAATATTTACTTAAAACTTAGTTATTTATAATATAATATATAATAACGAAAATGAAGGCAAAAACGTAATGAATGAATGGTTTGACAATAATTCTTGTTTTGAAGACAGCATTGTTTTGATTCGCGTTCAATCATTTTATTTAAATATTCAGTAACTGAACAGCAACTGTTGCTTTCAAACTTCTAATCAAAGGTAAATCACCTTTTCTTATATTATCTCACAATCGATGCAATGTTAAAATTTTTGTTCAAATTACTTCAAAATGCGTCCAAATTACTAAATATTTTTTTTAATCAATATGAATTGTGCCTGGTTAACTCAGAATTGCTGCCCCACTTCATGTGAAAGGCAAAAGAATAGTTTTTTGTTTAGTTTTTCGACTCCGATATCGCTTCAAATGTTTATTGAAATTAATGAGAAAAACAATATTTTTTAAAAGCCATTAATTGATACACTAATTGGTCCTATCATTGATCCGATCCATTATTGGATAACATATTTTTCATTGGAAATAATTTTAATATTTAGGTTTTTGTATCCAGCTAAGTCGTGTTTTCTAATTACTTCTAATTGTGGATAGAGTTGTCTGAAGACAAGACTCAATTTCTCAATATTTGCCATTTTTGCCAATTTGTCCGTATATTCAAAATAGAGTTTAGGAACCATTTTATGAGAATATTTTTCAGTCCATCCCATCGATTGTCTTAATGAGAAATCTTCTTCTGTTTGTCTTTCCATCTCTTCTTTTATCGGAAGTATTAATTCTTTTGTCAAACTTTTGATGAAAAATAGAGCCTTTAATTGGAAAGAGTTTATAGAAAATAGATTAAAATGTTTGTCATATTGCAAAGAAAGTATGAGAACCTGTATGTGGTAGAGTGGGAATGGCACCACTTTTATTGGTATAGACCAAATGGCCATTGACGGATAAGTCTGATTGACTAAGTGCATATAAATGCCTTCAACTCTTCCCCATTTGTTGAGATTTACTGCACAACTCTTATGAAGAAAAGAGAAGTCGAAGTGATATCCGGTGCAGAATATAATTGAATTTATTTGACGCCGATTTCCACTCTCGAACTCGATTTGGGTTTCACTTATTTCTGAGATTTCACTCATTTCTTGTATTATATTTTGTGGTAAATTGAGGAAAGGGTTAACACTTCGATGACATAACACCACTTGATTTGCATTTTCTGACAACTCAATAGAAATATCGATACCAGAGGGTCCGGCGCCCAATACCAGTACATTTTGACCGGTAAAAGGTTCGGGTACTCTGTAATCGTGGCTGTGTATTATCCATCCCTTGAATTTTTCGATTCCTTTCAAATCTGTTGGAACATTAGGTTTGGAATACCTTCCGTTGCAAATCAGTATTGAGTCGTAAATGTGTTCTTTAATTCGGTTTCTTTTTAGATCTTTTACTGAAACCCTCCAAACATTTTCCAATCTTTCGATTTGTATGATCTGATGATAGAACTAATACTCCGATTAATCTTAGATTCAATTTCTATGCATTCCTTACTTTAATATATTTGATTAAATCGAAATGATTTGCGTAATCCTCCAAATATTTGAGAACTTGAGTGTGAGATACAAACGATTCCTCACATTTTGACTTAAAATCTTGAAATTCCATTAATTGTATCGGAAGGTTAGTCCTGTTTCGCAATTCAACATATTTTAATTGTCTGCTTATTCTCGCAATTCATTAAAAACCAATTCTACTCCTTTTCTGTCCCTATATTTTCGAGTTTTAAGGTATAGTCAGTGATTACCTCATGTTTTTGTAAAGACTTGTGTGAACGGGTAGTCCATTGTCATCCAAACCGACTGAGTCAGTGTAGTTCCAAATGCCCCCAACCTTTGAAGTTTTCTCGTAGACATCAAAAACAAATTGTGACTCTCTATGAGATAAATGGTGGGCTGCACACAGGCCAGCCGCGCCCGCACCCACCACGCATAATCTTTGTTTTAATGATCCATTTACAGACATTTTCACTTGATACTTTATCTTCTACCCAAAAATGTTTAACTGACCAAGATTAGTTACATTAAACCATAGTACTTTCAGGTTTGGAAATTTGTATTTTATGTGTAATTAACTAAACTGAAGGCCATTTAATATGACTTATTATATTTGAAGGACTTATCACCAGATTATTCAATATTTAAGATAAAATTTAAAGTTATTAATGGAGAGAGAGAGAGAGAGAGAGTCGATAGAAATGTTACGGGTTTCAATATGAGCACTAATTTGTGTTATAGTTTTTCAGTGATTTCATTTTAAGTTACGACTAAAATGTCGACAAAAGACGTCAGATGTGGTCTTTATATGCATTACATCCAAGACGTGGCCTCTGCCTTACAAAACGCCACAAATAGCGGGTATAATGAGATATAGTAAATATATTTTCGTCCCATTATTTACAAAACTTTGTGCTTTTCAGTTACAACTTTATTGTAACGAATTTGGTTTCTCCCCGATCAAATGAGTTCACACCTCACAGCGACTTACAGCTGTCCAGTGCAGGTATGCTCCTTTTTTGTTGCGCCCAAATGATAAGAATGAAACTGAAACAGATTGGAGTACTCTTGTCGTCGGAAAGATCTCAGACTTTAATCTTGAAAACAAAATCGTCGAAAATTCGACAAAAATGGATTCAGAGATAACATATGCCGTGCATTTGGGTCTTCCGGCTTTACTTTTCGAATGTCCCTCCTCGGTTACGGCTATTACCCAATTGGCGCGAGTTCTCAATAGTAAACTAACATTTTCGGGAGGATTCCAGAATTTGCCCCAATTTTGGATTCAAATTCCGATTCGTTCGCCGACCGAAAGTTCCAATTTATGGAGGAATGACTTCACAGACCAAGAATCTGAAGACACGTGGTTTCGATGGCACCGTCTGCGTACTCATATCACAATCGATAAAAGAGTTGCGATCGCTCTCGAGCTCAATGAAGAACTGCCCGATCAAACTGTTCTGAACCGATGGGCGGGAGAACCAGTGAAAGCAGTGATTTTACCCACTTCTATATTCACCACTAATCGACGGTCATATCCAGTGCTGACAAAAGCGCATCAAATGTTTATCCGTAATCTGATAAGCAAAATGTCGAATGACATCCACTTTATCATCAAAGGTCACAATCGACACAATGATATCAAACATTACACCCAATATATCGATCACATCCGTACCACTCAATTGCCTACTGATGTTATCTCACAGTTTGCACGAGGATATGAGGACTACCTTCAAATACCGCTTCAGGTAATCAAAGTAAAAAGATTTTACAGACAAGTAATCAAGTTATCTTGAACAGCCATTAATGGATAACTTGGAATCCTGCACTTATGAGGTGTTTGAGAAGGACCCAATTAAATACCAAGAATACGGAAAGGTATTCACTATATTTATATTTTCAATTTTTAATAATCGATTTTTAGGCCATAACCCAAGCGCTGGAAAGTATCCGCTCAACTGAAACGATGTTTGTATTGCTTTTATGAATCAATTTAATTCAATTTAATTGAGCCCTTTCCTCTTAATTAGTGTGATTATGGTTGTGGGCGCTGGGAGAGGACCATTGGTTGAGGCCAGTCGTAACTCTGCCAAAGAGGTTGGAAAACGGGTTCAAATCTATGCGGTGGAAAAGAATCCAAACGCTGTTATCACTCTTCAGACACTTAAAGAACAAAAGTGGGGCGGAGATAAGGGCACAGAATTCGCTCTTGTCCAAGTGATTGCCTGTGATATGAGAGAATGGGAAGCACCACAAAAGGCAGATATAGTAGTTTCCGAGCTTTTGGGCTCATTTGGTGACAACGAACTCAGTCCTGAATGTTTAGATGGCGTCTGGTCTTATGTGAAGGAGACGGCCATTTCGATTCCCGTTTCCTATACGTCATACTTAGCACCCATTCAATCGCAACGTTTGTATTCTGAAGCCTCACAAGCGAGAGATAGAACTCTTCCTTCGTATTCGGCTTTCGAGACGGGATATGTTGTATATATGAGAAATTACTTCCCCATATCTGCGCCCAAACCTCTGTTCACTTTCACTCATAAGAATCTTCTGCTGAAACCCTCTGAAAGAGACAATTCTCGCTATCATTCACTTGATTTCGAGTCAGAAGTGGACGCAGTTCTCCATGGGTTCGCCGGTTATTTCGAAGCCACTCTTTATGGCGATATCAAACTGTCAACTGTGCCCACATCCCATACGCCCGGAATGTTCAGTTGGTTCCCAATTTATTTTCCAATCCATAGTCCAGTACTCATTCGAAGCAATCAAACAATTGATGTTCACTTCTGGAGACTAACTAACAAACGACAGATTTGGTACGAGTGGTGTCTCACTGAACCGACCCAAACATCTATTCACAACCCCAATGGGCGCACCTATTCTATTGGCCTCTTATAGTCATTCCATCAGTTATTCAAAATTGTTATTAGAATTCAAAAAATTCATTGAATTTCAAATAAAGAGATTAAAACCAAAAATAAAGTGTCTTTGAATTGTCTTCAAATTAATTTAAATGTCATACAAATAGAAATGATAATAACTTTGTCCATTAAAATGCAATAATGTTTGGCCTAAATTTGAGGAAACACTTACCGTTTAATTGTAATGAACGGCAAAAGTCGTACACATTTTGATGCCATTGATTGGACCCAAACTGTAGACTGAATGACGTCAACGAATGTTGTTTTCACAGTCTATTCATTTAAAGTTCAGTCAATTGAGTCAAACGAATGCAGTTTTGTTTACTTTTAATTTATTAATCGCTAATCAGTCGACGAATTAATAACCGATTAAATGTCTTCACTCAGATTTGACGACAGGGTTGCAGTAGTGACGGGAGCGGCCAGAGGTTACCTCAAATGTGATTGTTGAATTGTTCGCTTCTTTCATCTCTTATTTGTTAGGTTTGGGCCGAGAATATGCACTAATGCTGTCGTCCAGAGGAGCGGCTCTCGTCAGTCAGTATTCATTTATTTTAATTGTATCTGATTTTGACAAAACCATAACAATTTACTCAACTATTCTATGACTTTGAATGTAATGTGTTTTAATTGCTATCAAATGTTTGAAACGAATTGCGATTTGGCGTCAAATCTATTCACAAATCATTGCTTTTCACAGAATATCTGTTTTGAAATTATTTCAAATCAAACAAATGTTATGTCTATTGAGTTACAAATCACTAAATAAATATTCGGACAAATTTCAATCAAAATTGATTTTAATCACTTATAGTGACTGAGTCTTATGGCTCTTAAAGTTACATAGATCAAAAACTGCTTATTTGACAATAATTATTGCCATGAAATAAAAAATATTTGAAAAAGGGTCAAGTTCTTTTTGGGAATATTTGATCATAAGGAGTACAATGCTGGGGGGGTCCTAGGTGCAAGTCTACAAAAAAAAGTTGAGAACAGTTTATCTTGGATTTACACTACAGTGGGCTTATTTCAGTTCCCATATAAAAAATAATCTAACCTTACCTAAACTAATGCGCTTATTGGCAGGCGCCTGGGATTGTCGTAAATTAACAAGTACAGTTATTTCACCAAATAAAAACAGGTTAACTATATGGCAAATCCATTGTACATAAGCTGTTTTCCAGCTATGATACCATAAAAGACTTGTGCCTAAGACCTCCGCCATTATTTTCAAAAATGTCCCGGTCCCCTTCCACGGACATAACTGTACCGGAATGATCTGTGAATCGTTAACTGTTTGAATAAATAGAAATGGTTTCATAAATCAATTAATTCACTATAAATTAATAGAGTATACAATTAATTAATTCTTATTAAAAGTGACATATTCTTCAGAAATTGTAATTAACAATGATTTTTAAACATAAGAAAATTGGCAAGGTCAAAAAGTCTCTGAAAATTACTTTGTTTTTATTTGAAAGGAGCATACAAATTTTATTTTATAATAATCTGAATTTTCGAATTAATTCATAATTTTAATTTATAATTTCCTGAGTACTTTTTAAAAATTATCTAGCTAATGTTTCAAGCAAAAAGTTCATTGAGCAAATTCCCATTTCTGTAAATGTAGTCTTATTTTATGAATATCTGATGGAAAATCTCAAACTTTTAGATGGGATCACATATTCTTTATATATACGACAAGGTCCTTTCCAATTTCTTAATACTCTGACGCTAATAGTATTAAAAACCCATTTTTTCGTTCAATTATTGCTTCGATTTGATGCCATTGTCTGAAGATATTTGTGTAAGAATAAGTTACAAGTTTTTACTGATTATTCATTTTTAGTCATTAAGTTTTGAGAAATATTCATTGTTTGCATAAAACCCCAATTTTGTCGAATTGAATGTAATTATGTTTTGTCTGAATTTCTTTTCTTTTTATGTGAACTCAAACTAAAAACTTTTGAGGAAATACTGTCACAAAAAAAGTATTTCGAAGTGTTTTCCAAATTATAGATATTTTCGTCTTTTACTGCTATTTGTTGAAAAATTTCAAGAATCACTTCCAAAACCCTTTTGTCTTATTTTTCACGAATTTAGCAAGTAGAAAATAAATTGTTGGTCTTTTACTCTATCACAAAGAAACTTTAAATTACTCTTGAAATTAAAAAAAATTTAATTGATATGGTTGAAATGGAAATTTTTCGATTTAATCCAATTTAAAGCATGTGTACATGCTATATTTGTTTGATATGTTGTATTCAACTGTAATGTAAGAACAACTCATTAGGAAATGTAATCGAATGAAGCATTCAATAAAAATAGCAAATAATGTTTAAATGTATGACATAATGAACTACTTGTTTGTGATTTAGTATAAAAATAAAGAAAACCTGTTCTCAAGTTATTCAGGTGTTTGAGAATTATTTTCCAACTTATTTAATGAACTCTGAGAGCAGTTACCTTTGCCTGAGAACGTCCTAACTTTGCAATTGGACACAACTCTGGTTCAAAGTTGTCAAAACATTCGGCAAACTGTTGTCGTGGCTCTGATTAGCGAATCATCTTTTTGTTAAATTTCGCAAAACATTTGAATAATAATTAAAATTTTGTTTTGAATTAATTTGATTTTTGTAGTCAACGATTTGGGGGGCAGTCGGAGTGGAGAAGGAAAAAGTACTTCAGCTGCAGATGAAGTGGTTGAGGAAATCAGGAAAAGTGGCGGCAAAGCAGTCGCTGATTATAGTAAGTCTAGAATTTGAATTCTTCAACAATTTGATGAACTAATTTAGTGATTGAATCAGATTCTGTAGAAGACGGCCATAAAATCATTAAGACTGCAATCGATAGCTTCGGTCGAATCGGTTAGTTGTTGGCAGTTATTGTTTGATATATTGAATAGATAACTTAACTTTCAGATATTCTTATAAATAACGCGGGAATATTACGCGACAAATCATTTGCTAAACTATCAGAACAGGATTGGGGTATTCATCAATTATTTGCTTAAATCAAATGATTGATATTTTCAAATGTTTGCAGAATTGGTTCACAGAACTCATTTGAAGGGCTCATTTTCAGTGACAAAAGCAGCCTGGCCTTACTTCCAGAAACAAAATTATGGCCGGTATTTGCTCTCATACTTGTTATTTGATTTGTAATTCATTGAATATAAGTTAGGAATCTTACGAAACAAACATTTCCCTAAAGAAATGATTATTTGAAGAGAACTTAAGTTTTGTTGTAAAATTTTGTCACTCATTAGAATATTGTGAGAAATGGCAAAATGTGGGCAAAACCGCATCATTTTCTCTATTTTCCTCTAAAACTTATATTTCAAATCAATTGACAGAATTATTATGACTACATCTCCGGCCGGTATTTATGGTAACTTCGGTCAAACTAATTATAGCTCAGGTGTGTATCTGACCCATCAATTTTTACATTTGAGTTTTAAATGACTCATTTATTATGAATTTCAGCCAAACTAGGTTTAGTGGGACTGAGCAACACATTGGCCGTGGAAGGGGCCAAATATAACATACATTGCAATTCGATAGCACCGGTGGCTGCTTCACGTCTAACTGAAGATATATTTCCTGAAAGTATATATTTATATATGAATTGTAATTCTTTTATTAAAATGTGTGAATATCAAAGATTTCATGGACTATTTTAAGCCCTCATACGTCGCTCCAGTTGTGGTTTGGCTCTCACATGAAGACTGTAATGAAAATGGAGGCGTTTTTGAAACTGCCGGTGGATATGTTGGCAAATATCGTTGGCAGAGATCAGCCGGTAAAGTGTTCTCACCGCCCAATTCGATGACACCCGAAAGCATTCGTGACTTTTGGCCCCAAATAACAGATATGAGTCGCTATACTTCTCCCAATTCATTCCAAGGTATCGATAAATTGTTTCGATAAATTACTTACCAGTATAATGACATAATCATGTGATTTAGAGCATACCCTAAGTTTGGTCAATACTCTTAAGGCTAATATAGAAACTAATGAAATAACCGAAGTGTTGGCCACAGAAGTAATTGATAAATACACTGTCAACGACGCCATACTCTACGCTCTCTCCGGTAATATCTTTAGGCTTAAATCCAAGTTTTATTGATTGTTATTAATGCTTCAGTCGGTGTCTCTACTCGTGAACCGAAACATTTAAAATTCCTCTATGAATGCAGTGAAGAATTTTCAGTACTTCCCAGTTATGGAGCTGTGATTGGCCTCAAAGCTGTCACTGATAGCTCTATATTTCAGGACGCACTCAATGCTCACAACATTAGTGGCGACATAACAAAGGTATTCCTCAATTTAACCAAAATTCTTTGTAAATTTAGTTTAACAGTTAGTGCACGGTGAACACTTCTTACAAGTTATAAACCCGATTCCGCCCTCTGCCTCTCTCGTTTCTAAGCCTAAAATAATTGATGTTTTGGATAAAGGATCAGGTGCTCTTTTAATTATTGGAGGTATATTCCACTGAGTTTTGTGAAAATTGAACTAATTTCGCGATTTATCAGTCGATTCTTATGACGAAAATGGAGTGCATTTATTCTACAACCAATTATCACTTTTCCTCATCGGGTCCGGAAATTTCAGTGGAAAAAGAATGAGTACCGACCAAACTATTATACCCATAGTTTCAGTGCCTAAAAGAGAGCCAGATGCCATTGTTTCGGAAAAGACATCAATTGATCAGGTCTCATTGCTAACAATCAGAATTGCGGAAGGCACATCCCCTTTAAGCCCAATTCTAGGCTAGATTTGGTATTTATAGTGATCGCAAATAAATTGTGGGAAATAATTGCTTAAATTTGACAAAAATATATAATGATGCAACAATTTTGTAGCCACTATTTCCTAAGGCTTCAAATCATAGGAGTGGGTAAAGTGTGTTTTAGACACAAAATTGTAGAAAGGGAGAGTATCCCTTCCGCAGCTCTGATTGATATACTCTAAGCAAATTAATTGAATGATATGTGAAAAAGGCTGCGATTTATCGTTTGTGTGGCGATAAAAATCCCCTTCATATCGATCCCATGTTCGCTGCCGTCGGAGGTATTATCAATATTTATGCGAGAATTTCTATTGAGAACTTGCAAATTTTGAAGGCTTTTCCAGTCCTATTCTCCATGGTTTGTGTACAATGGGCTTTGCGTTAAGGCATGTGTTGAGCCATTACTGCGATTATGACGTCAAACAATTCAAAAGTCTTAAAACACGTTTTGTCGGACCTCTTACTCCGGGACAGACCATCGAAACTAAAATGTGGAGACAGAATAATCGCATTCACTTCGAAAGCTTTATCAAGGAAACGGGAAAACCCATTATATCTGGTGCTTATGTCGATCTAATTGACAAAGATAAAACTTATTCTGAAAACGACAGCTCTTTTGAGGTTCAAATTCTACTGTTCTTTACTTTTTGCTGAATTATTATTTCTTATGAATAGAATAAAAATGAAGACATTATTCGTAGCCATCGATTCTCAAATGGTTCTATCAATTTGTTCATTCAATATATTTAAAAATATTTAACCAAGAGTCTTTTTAGATTTGGAAACTCATAACCACTCAGACAATGAAAATGAAATCCGATTCGTTTGCGCTCCTTATCAGGGAAACGATGGTCAGGGAGGAGGTGATGGACAAAGTTCTAGAATGGATAAAATTTTCGGCGGTTGGCTTTCTGTCAGAATCAGTGATCACAAAGAATTAGTTCCAATAATTAAAACTGTCTATCAGTGGAATATCATTCAAAATGGAAAAGTCATTTCAATTTGGAGTCAGTATTCCACACATTTTCTTATAATTGGTTTGTCTTAAATTAAATCTATTTCTATATTAAAAACTTTTAGCACTCGACCTGAAGAACGGCGAGGGATCTGTTTATAAGGGTAGTCCTAAAACAGGAAAGGCTGACTGCATCCTCAACATCGATGAGGAAACCGCTGTTAATGTGTTTGAAGGCCGAGAGGACGCTATGAAGGTATTGAATGATATAAATTTCATATTCCAATCGCTTTTTCGTTTCTTATTCTAAGGCTTTTATGAGCGGAAAATTGAAAATAACGGGTAATATATTAGCCGCTCAGAAGTTACAACAACTCTGGTCTGAAGAGGCCCCTCGAGGCTCAGTTTCTATTGATCAACAACCAGAGTTACCTGTCGTTCCTTCTTCTGGCAATTTAGACGACAAGACACTGTTAGATGTGAGTTCATAATAAAGTGACATAGTCAATTTAAGTCATTTCCAAATGTTTTTTTATTAATTTTTATAAATTATTACAATTTTAAAATTTTTATGCGAACTATAGTCTGTTCCGGTGTCTGGTCTTAAATCTGATATCGTTTTCACGGTATTTAAAAACCGAATACACGAAGAACCAGATCTCGTAAGACGTCTCAGAGTTATATTTCAATTCAATATCACAATCGATGGAAAAATGAAAACAATTTGGAGTCCGTCCCACTCTTTAATCTTTCCATTCATTTATTAATAATGAAATTTTGTGTCAATACAGCCACTGATAATAAAACTCGAGTGGATGGCGAAGTATATACCGGTGCTCCTAGAAATGGAAAACCCGATTGCATTGTGACCGTCGAAGACGACGATTTTGTTAAACTAATGGTCGGAAAACTTAATCCACAGCGGGTTTGTCTCATTCTTTCCATTCTAAGACAAATTGTTATAAAAGTGCACACATTCAGGCATTTATGATGGGCAAGTTAAAAATCAAGGGCAATATTATGTTACTCCAAAAGCTAAACTCATTATGGCTCGACCTACAAAAGGCAGGAAAGGCTCCCGAACTGCCATTTTTGACAGAAATGATGCTCAAAACGGTATTGATTACAACTCAAATATCAATTAATTAAATTATTTAATCCATTCAATCGAATAGAGTGTTATTCCAGGTTTGAAAAGTGAGTCAATGATTGTTGAATTGGTTCAACGTTTGGTTCGTTTACCAAATTTGTCGACACAATTGCCAACACTTATCGGATTCAATATTACAAAAGAGGAACAATCAGTTTCCAAATGGAGTGAGCGCTCACTTAAATTATGTCTAAAATTCAATTATTCTTTCGTTTTGTTAGCCCTGGACTTTACTAAAAACAAGTTGAGTGGAGTTTTCGAGCGGGGATTACCTGACAAAAAATACTGCATTTTTACCGTCGATGACGACGACTTCGTTAGACTCACATTCAATAGAATCAATTTACAAGACGTGAGACAATTTCTCTTTTTATACATTCTTTTGCATTAATTATATATCATTTTTAGGCCATTTCAAGCGGAAGAATCAAAGTAGAGGGCGATTCACAAGTGCCCAAAAAGATAGCAATTTTGTTCACAACTCCTACAACTAAATCAAAACTATAAACCAATTGTTTTCACTGAATATATATTTTATAACTAAATGACTATATTTTAATAAAAGGGATTTTTTAATGGAATTGTTTATAAAACTTAGAAATGGATTCGAATAAAAAATTATTTTATTTTAACAAAAATTCTATTAAATAAGAGCTAATGTTTTTTGGACTGTTTGGACGATACGATTGACTCGTATTTACTTTTGCTTCTAAACCATAACAGGAAAGGAATGACAAGAGATGGTAAAGTCATTATAGCGAAAGCGGCCCAATCCAACTGAAACAAACAATTTCTTATTTACTTATTTTTCTTCTAAATTAATTAGCATGGTCATGTCTTAAGTCTTAAAAATGTTTACCACATGAGGAGAGAATCTTCGGTCGAACTCTTTCAATGAGACAATAAAACCCTCTCCCGGTTCAGAAGTGAATCCCAATTGAGGTTCTTTGGCATCTTCTCCGGTTAAATAAGATATTTCTCCCGCAGTGAAGTTAAATCGGCCCCAAATACCAACTTTTGGCCGAACCACTGCTGAGTGCGTTATATTAGAACCACTGAAATATTCAATTCAATGCAAATGTTTGACATTTTCGAGCAAAATGGGTCTTACGGTGGAAGTCGAGGAACTGTAAACTTGAGGACTCCACTCACGAAATCGAAGTGTTCTTCAGAAAAGCTGGTGTCAGATATGAGGACATCGACTGCAGCGCTGAACACAAATGACAAATACTTTCATATTTTATTGCATTAGAAAAGCATTTATCCGTTAATACCTTTGGCCGACATTAAAGATATTATAGTTAACCACAATATCTCGACTCTCAACCAAATATTTATTGAGGATTTGTTTTTCGATAAGAAGTCTGGCCGGAGTGGTCACCTCTTCATCGCTCCAAACCATTGCATTCATCAAAATGGTTAACAAACAGGTTAACCAAAGTTTGGCCATTTTTCTAATTTATTGCTGAATTGTATGGGATTTGAATTTGTGATCAAATCAACTGAACATATGATTAGACGAATAGAAAAGGGATTGCAATGCAGTCCTACATAACCCACAGAAAGCACTTAAACTATTAAAAAGCATTAAATGCCATTTGAATGACACGTGGACTCAAAGACCGGTTTCGATAGTGAGTCGATGCCATCGATTGTTAACTTCGATATTCATATGACGTCAAAATGTGAGGGAAAAGAATAGCTATAAATGAATTGATTTCATGTATTTGTGTCCCTAAACGTCACACTCTTCGCAGGCATTGATTGGTTGAGTGAAAGACGCATTGACTCGACTATCGGTGTATTGGTTTCACATATCTTTCTCTTTACTGAATCCGTTTTGACGGCAGAACGCATTCGACACGTCTTACCATTAATTCAACAATTGGTTAACAAAATCAGCAAAAATGGTATGAATTTTATCCACAATTATTCGACAATTATCTGTTCTTTTAATTGAATGTAAACTAAATTCAATTAATTGTGAAATACATTTAATTTACTAAAACTATGAAACGGATTAAGTGATGCCTTCAATGAACAAAACGCGGCATTGGTTTTGCGGGCAATCACTTAATCCGAAGAATATATTCATTGATTTGATACTTATTTGATGTAAATTTCAGGTGAACTTCACTGTAGACGAGATTCGTGTTATGATGAATAAGAAGCGAAATATTCGCAATATGTCAGTCATAGCACATGTAGATCACGGAAAGTCAACTCTAACTGACTCTCTCGTATCGAAGGCCGGTATCATCGCCGCCTCCAAAGCCGGAGAAATGCGATTTACGGACACCCGAAAGGACGAACAGGAGCGGTGTATTACCATTAAGTCGACCGCTATTTCCATGTATTTCGAAATGAAAGAGTCGGACATGACTTTCATCAGAGAACCCGATCAGAAAGAACAGGGAGGCCAGAAAGGCTTCTTGATCAATTTGATCGATAGTCCTGGTCACGTCGACTTTAGCTCCGAAGTGACGGCAGCTCTTCGTGTAACAGACGGCGCTCTTGTCGTCGTTGACTGCGTTTCGGGTGAGTCTCTCTTTGATTGACCACTAATGACATCAACTAATGTTAATATCAATTATAAGGTGTGTGCGTTCAGACGGAAACAGTACTTCGTCAGGCTATTGCCGAGCGAATCAAGCCTGTCCTCTTCATGAATAAGATGGATTTGGCCATGCTTACTCTCCAACTGGAACAGGAAGACCTCTACCAAAAGTTCACTCGAATTGTCGAAACAGTTAACGTAATTATCGCCACTTATGCCGACGAAGCCGGTCCTATGGGAGACATCAAAGTGGACCCATCGAAGGGAAGCGTAGGTTTTGGGTCTGGGCTCCATGGGTGGGCCTTCACTTTGAAGCAGTTCTCAGAGAT
>JAQGCS010000469.1:0-22370 GCA_034702105.1 Fuscozetes fuscipes
CTCTCTCTCTCTCTCTCTCTCTCTCTCTCTCTCTCTCTCTCTCTCTCTCTCGGCTTTAAATTATTGATAGTTAAATTTAAATTAAGTCAATTTTATTGAAAACACAAAATGATACAATATTGTGATAATAATAATAATCTAGATCACTTAACGAAAGTGAATTTACAAATAAAATGAATTCTCGAAACAAATTATATGTTTTTGTCAATAAAATTGTCAAAACATTGAAACGAAGTCTTAAACAATATTAGACTTAAGATTTGTTTTCTTTTTATAAATATTTAAATTCTTAATCATTTGAAATAAAATGCATTTAATTGGCTTTTTTGAAATGATTGTCGAATTGAGCTTGACCCAATCTGGCTCCAAATTGAGTCGATGATGCTTGCTGATTTGCTAATAAATGCTGTCCCGTTCCACCAATACTATAAAAAAGGACAGTTAAAGTCAAATAATTAAAATTCAAAGCAAAATTTATCAGCTTGATCAGATTTCTATTTCCTCATTTTATGAATTATCAGGCCAATCGAAAAATTAGCATTCACAAAGTAGCTCTTTATGTGTGACCTAAAGATGTCCTAAAGATTGTGACGTCTGTTAATCCGATTAAAGAATACCAAACAAACGAATCAACTTTCGGTCAAAATTGAAGGAAAGTTATTGCAAACCATTACTAATACCGTTTGCAGTAAACAATTTAGCTTATGCTAAGATTGACCTCAAACCTATAACTTTATTTCATTCCATTCATTTTTCTTTGGGTAAAATGAAGTTTAAACTCACCCATTGCTGTTTTGAGTGGTAGCTGTCCATTGCTGTCCATTGCTTTTAGGCCAAGTTTGTTTCATTGAAGGCAATGCATTGAATTTTTTGGGCGCATTTTGGTGTGCAATCAGTTTGGGTTTAGTTTGGGTGGGAAGGGATTGAAGTTTAGGGAACAGGGATTGCTTAGCGGGTGAACTGTTTGACCATTTCATAGATGGAACATTTTGAAATGGAGCTGATTGGAATGAGAGAGGCTTCATAGCAGGCAATTTCTGGGGTGTACCAATTGGAGTAGGCAAAGTTTGGATCGAGGGTAAAGTCTGAGGAGAAAGGTGAAGGGGTGACGGTAATTGAGAAGGTATTAAATTGGATAAGGGCTGGAGTGAGCCTGGTGTTGATTTAGACAAATCAGAAGCAGAAAATGGCTTCAGAATGGGGAGTTGCTGGGGAGAACCTGAAGACCAGGGCTGAACAGGTTTAATAGTTGAAAGGGGTTGAATAGAAGCTGTTGACGGTTTGAGTTGTTGGGGCGGTAGAGCTCTCAGCCCTTGAAGAGGAGATGGAATTGAAAGCGGTTGCAGAGGAGGTGAGACTGGAGGCTGAGAAGAAGGAGACCACGGTTGTAATTGAGCCGACAGATAAGGTTGTGGTCTTTGGACGGCAGAAGTAGACTGTGCATTTTGTATGGCCTTTTGCAAAGCCTGATTTTCAGCTTGCTGTTGAGCTTGTAGTCGAGCTTGCCATTGATTTTGAGTCTGTTGTTGAGCTTGTTGCTGATTGTGTGACTGATCTTGAAGCTGGAATTGCTGTTGAGCTTGGCGTTGATCCTGTAGGTGAACTTGTTTCTTAGCCCTTTGAATAAACTTTTGTTCTGCATCAAGCTTTGCCTCTTGTTCGACGGCCAGAGCCTGTCGCTGCTGCTGAGCTGCTACCATTGCTTGAAGAGGAGAGGGATTTGACCAAGCACTTGTCTGCAATGAGGGGAAAGAGGATAATGAACGGGGTTGGATTGCAGCAGAAGCAGCTTCTGGGGTCAAAGCTGCTGCTTGAGTCGCTTCATCAGCTGTCCAAGTTGATCTATCAGGGTTCTTTTGTGTAGCTGTATTGGAAATACTATTAGTTGTCTGCTGGTTCAATTGAATCCATTGTGAGAGGTCGAGCATCTTAACAGGTAACTCATTAGCGGGCAAATTGATTGCTGGCAGTGTTACCGTAGGAAAGTATTGGGTATTCTTATCTGTTACTTGAGGGGTGATTTGTTGCCCAACAACTGATTGAGCAGGTAACTGACTGAACAAAACAGATTGAGCTGGCAATTGGTTAGGGGTATATGCAGACAGGCTTTTCAGAACAGTATTCATATTTGACTCTTTTGGAAGATTTCGGTTTAAATTCTGAGTGTTTTGTTGAACAGCAGTGTTCTGTTGGAAAGCAGATTGACTCAGTTGAGTCTGTGCTGGATTAAGGGATGCATACATCTGTAAAAATTGTGGCTGAGCTTTCGAAGTGGCCAAAGACGGGCTTTGAGCTTTGAAATTACTAGCCCAGTTAGGTAGCTTTGATATTGTGGATGGCCGTGAAGTTTGCCACTGTTGACCAGCAAGCGGGGCAATTGATTGTGGCAGAGGTTGCGTTAGAGGCTGTAAAGTTGGTGGTTGGAAGGCTAGCGGTACCAAAGGCTTGGTTGCTTCTTGGGACTGGATAGGTTGCACTTGTTGCACCGACTGTGCTGCAATTTGTGGCAGTGAAGATATCTGCTGCAAAGGTTGTAATTGAAACAGGTTATTTTGTTTCGGCCACTGGGTTTGTACCTGGCCAGGAGCCAATGCTGGCTGTGCTTGTGCCCATTGAGCTTGTTGGGCCCATTGTGGCTGTTGAGGCCATTGTACCTGTTGATTTTGTTGTGCCCATTGAGGATTTTGGGCCGACAGCAGTGAACTGACAGGAATGGACTCATTTTGCTTAATTAAGAGCAAAGCGGGTGTATCTGCAGCTTGGGTGCTGGGATTCAATCTTAACTGCAATGGTTGCAAGTTAAGTGGCGGCAAATCAAAGATCCATGAATTCTGTCCGTTTGCCGACGGCTGCGGTGACTGCTGCTGACCGTTAATGTTAACGATAAGACACAGCAATAAAATCTTAAAGAATAACAGTTTCATAAAAAAAATTAACAAAACTTTTCACATAAAGTAATGTTTAATACCTTTTCGATCATATTTTGTGGAGATTCGAGACACTGTTCAACACTGAAAGGACTTCTTTCGTCTGAAGTCTCTTTAAAAATACTTAATATTAAATAATTTTCTGTAAATTGTGAAGAGATGTGACAAAAATGAGTTCAAAATACTTTCTGATAATTTCTTGAAAGTGAGTTGAGTTTAACCCAAATTTATTTATTGCTTCCAATGATACAAATCAGACACAAATGACTTTAAGAAGAAAGTGAGGACTCGTTTGTACTCTTCAGCCAAAGGCATTGATCGAGTTTTTCGAATAACTAGGAAAACTCAAAACCAAAAGCAGATCATTTGTGACATACAAAGAGTAATTAATTTGAGTAAACCACTGATCGCACTCTTCTAACCTCAGGTAAGCTATGATTTACTCATTTTTTCAATCAAATCATTTCTATTGACAGACTTTTTCTAATTAGAATATCTTATAGTCGTTCATCACTAAAGCAAAGGGGGTCTGTCCTCAATCACATCTTTGATTGTGTTAGATCATAAAAATTATAAGAAAAAGTTCACCATTCAAATCTTTTGACACAATAAGCAGTAATTTATTTATGTTAAACTTTAGTTGAGCTTGCTTAATGCAACCCTGCAACTTTTGCACTCAACTTTTCAATTTAATACGACTTTTCCTTTTGATTGTGTCTTTGGATTCTTTTTGATCATCAAATATCATCGAATGGTTTAAACTTAAATAACCCAGATTAAACTAAAGATTAACATGATTAACATTCTCAGTTCAAACTTATAGATCGAAATATGAATCAATTTGTATCCGAATTGATTAAACAATTTAATGCTTTGAAGATCGTATGATAAAATACCAGGCTACATTCTCACAGCTGTCACAATTTCAATTTAAGCAATTAATTCGATTAATTCGGTGACAAATATTTTCTTAAACTAATCGTTGAATTAATTTAAATTTGATTCACTCTTTAAATGAAAGAAATCATAGAAAGTATTGTCAAACAATTTACTCATTTATTGTATTATTTTTAGATTAATTTTGTATTAAAATACTTTTGTAAAAAAACAAAAGCGAATCAAATAATTAGAAATAATGAATAGAAAAGACTTTACAACAATTCGAAGATTCCTTTGAAATAAGGAATACTTGGTCTAAATTAATCTATAAATTATATAATTATAGTAATTATTCTAATTAGATATTTGGATGAACTCTAAACTATAGATGAATTACTTTTGTTAACCTAAATAGAGTCCGGCCCCCACTCGGGTCGCGTGCTTTACGTGATTTATTTGTCCACTGAGTGCAAAAGTAAAAGGAAGGGGTAAAAGTTTCTTTTCTAAAACGGCTCCGACCGTCCAATTGCTGTCAACCATACCTTTCATACAAATAAATCAATTAATTCTTTGATTAAAGGATTAAATGCGAATCAAATTACCCCTAAAGACGAGATTGGCTTTTGGCAGATCGACCTGATATCCAAAGGTGGCGGTGCTCTCAGCCATTCGCAGATTGGTCTCGACCTCAACGCCAACCTTCAATCAAAAGTCAAACACAGGGAAAGGAAATTAGAAAAAGCGAAAACTAGGAAATCCTATTCAAGTGATGATTAACTGATTTGTGACTCAATTACCTGAATATTTTCAGTTCCCTTTTGATAATAACAGAGATGAGCGCCGGCATTGCTTATCGTTCCGCTTAGAGTGAAGTTATTGGGCGAAGAGTAACGACCGGCAACTGATAAGACTGTAATCATTTCAATCGAAAATAATTAACTAAAATCCAAACAAAATTATTTCACAAAAAAATTGTTTAAATTTTACGAAACGATTAGAGAAAAAAAATTAAAACTGATTTTCATATGAGATATGATATCAAAGGATATGAATATTAATTATTAGAGATTTAAGTAAATGACCTGCGATTTCACTTCCGGGTACTTGTGGTCCATACTGATAGGCCAGTTCTGCTCCGAGCGCTACTTTGGGACTAACACTTTGCAAATAATGGAGGACAGCCACTCCTGAAGAATTAATTAAGTCAATGTTCCCTAATGTGAGTGAAGCCGTATAGTCTGGACCCCTATAGTCAGTAGTGAACTGTGAGGCCACACATTTTGATTCTTGAATTTGAGCTCCGATTTGAAGTTTGAGTCGATCGCCGATCAAATGAAGAATTCTTGAGTTCATATTACCGCTCGGATCGATCTCCCCGTACAGAATAGGGTAGGCTTCTGTAGGAGACACTTGTCGAGTACCGATGTATGTGGCACCGAACCGATAACCCGGAGGAATTGTCACACCGTTGGACATCGTTAAGGTATGAGTCAATTGGAAGTGATTACTGAGTCCTTTATTGACGATAATGCGCCCACCCTCGAATGGCAGCGCAAACACTTCTGCATAAATCAAAATCAATAAAACCGTAAATTTTGGAATCGATAGCAACAGATTCAAGAGTTAATCGACAAACCTTTGCATTTCTTATGCAGATCTTCCATAGTACCCGGGTTAAGATCATTTTCCGAAGTGTCCGCCTTCTCTGGACCTGGAGGTGATTGTGTCGGAGGGGGTGTATATATTGGTGGAGGAGGAGGCGGTGCAGAGGCGGCCAAAACATTACCCATTTTTAATGACTTAAAAAAAAGTTCACTCGAATCAATTTGTTATCAATTAATAAAAATGACCAAAATTTGGGTCCAAATGCACAGAATATCAGTAAAAATTGGATTCGATTAGAAGCCAGTAATCAAATGGAGGCGTAAATCACTGAAACTAATGTAAAAATTACGACAAATTGTTTTTTGATACAAATTTCAATGAAATCATTGAAAATAATTATTTAATTTAATTAAAATGTTTTGATTTATCGGTGTTTTTAAAAGCAATTCACGAGACATGCTTTCGATTTTCAAAGCGTTCATAAATAGTGTCAAACAATGTCTGTCCCCTCAATACATGCAATGCCTTAAAAGTGATAAATATATTTGACATCATTTAGACCACAGATTATCTTTAAATTTGCAATACTTCGCTTAGAACTACAAGATATTCACAAACAACGTTATATTTTGTTGGGTCGGAAGGATTTCAGTCATTGTTTGCCTCAAATAAAGTGGGGTTTGAGTGAAAGGGTATTAGATATTCAATAATTATCGAAACGACAACAACTTCTGCACTGAATTCAGATTATTTGAGTAAATTTCTTCACATTTCTTCAGATAATTTAAATTAAAATTGTTTTTATCGTTTGATCTCTCGTTTGAATACATTTCACATGAATTGTGTTAAACTCAGTCTTCAATCAATTGCCGAAAATAATGTTATGATTTGTATTTTATATGATTGCAATTCAAAAGCAAAAGACAAAAAATAGTTTTAAAAACTACTAGCAATTATTTGTATGAAATAATTAATGTCAAATGACAATTGCAATGAAAGAGGACACAGGAGAGGAGCCGAACCCCTGTTCCCCGCTTTATATGACCGCTTCCAAAGCAAATGTAAGCACTCTTTGGTCCAAAATTTCATTGAAATTATCTAATTTTTAATCAAAAGATAATTAATAATAGTTTTGATAAAACAATAGAAATGGTATTTAATTAACGATTTATTTATTTATCTTCATTTCAAACCTAATGTTCTTTGAATTGATTTGTTTATAATTCTTATTTGAAGACTGATTCCGACGAAAGTCAGTCAAAATCTGAGTCAATGGCTTCTGGAACGAGATCTCAAGAGGAAGTGAAGCCGGACTACAGTCAACTGGATATAGTCCGGGCCACACAATACGGCGCTTTCGAAAGATGCAAACAAATTGTAGAAAATGGGTTCGAAGTTAACCAAAGAGACGAAGAAAATGTGACACTTCTTCATTGGGCCGCCATTAATAACAGAAGGGATTTAGTCAAGTATTACATCGGAAAAGGAGCCATAGTTGATTCTATCGGCGGAGACCTGTGCTCAACGCCTTTGCATTGGGCGACACGACAGGGCCATATAGCAATGGTTGTTCTCCTTATGCAGCACAGAGCAGATCCGTCCATTCTTGACGGTGAAGGCAATAATTGTCTACATTTGGCCGCACAGTTCGGTCACACACCAATTGCAGCCTATCTCATAGCCAAAGGACAAGAAATTAATGCCACAGATGTGAACGGAATGACACCATTGATGTGGTCGGCTTTTAGAGTCAATCAGTAGGTATCAAAGTCTTAAAGTATTCTTTTTAAGGGAGTTGTTGTTTAGGAGCGATCCAACCCGACTCTTCATCACATTGGGGGCGAGTCTATCCTTATGTGATAATAAGCACAGAAATACAGCTCTTCATTGGGCTGTTTTCTCACGAAACGGAACAGCAGTTTCTTTATTACTAAAAGCCGGTGCAAATATTCACACAAAGAATGGAGCGGGAGATACACCACTAGAAATGGCCAACAAATTGAATATTGTTTGGCTGACTCACAGATTAAAAGAGGCCTACAATAAGGAGTCAGTCCTCACTTCATGTCACATATTAGGCAAACAATTTCGCATTCCTTCATTGAAAGACAGAGTTTGCAAGTTATGGCTGATGTATGGCTCGCCCTTCTTTGGGTACTTGCTCTTCGGTCAAATATTCGATTCGGAAGTGACTCTCGTTGTGAAAATCCTTTTGTTTAGTTTATTATGTATTGTATGCTATGGTTTGGTTCGGTTTGTGTTCGACGAACGCATGTATAACATTATGCCAATCGCTATATACCTGTCCACCAAATTCTGGCTTTACATCACTTTCATCACATATTTTCTTCAATGTCTGTATTATTTGATTTTTGATTCTTTTATTTCTAATCGATGTTTACTTTGAATAGACTTCAGTGCTTTGAGTTCGTTTGGATTCGTCATCTCTTCAACTCTTCTTTTCTATAGTTTTTATCTGACCTGGACTTCCGATCCCGGAATTGTGGCCAAAGATCACGACCAGAGATATCGAGTGAGTATACCATTGAATACTTTTTAGCCAATGATTCGAATTTCGATTTTATAGACAATTATAGAATTGGCCGAAAGGGATGGCTTTGACCCGCAATGGTTTTGTAGCACTTGTCTGGTGAGAAAACCGCTGCGGTCTAAACACTGCTCACTTTGCAACCAATGTGTGGCTCGTTTCGATCACCACTGTCCGTGGGTCGCCAATTGTGTCGGTTCTCTTAACCACAAGTACTTTATTTGGTACCTCATTTCACTCTATTTAGTGATCGTTTATTTCCTGTGCGGTACTTATTTATGTGAGTATTACCCTATACTCGAGTTCTGGTCAATCCTACAATCAATTGCATAATAATATAGACTGGACGGCCAACATTGATGTCGATCCCACCGAACAGTTCCTTAAGTTTATTTCGAAAGCCTGGGGTCAAAGCGGATGGATTACGTGGTGTGCTCTCAACGCAGGCGTTCATAGTGTTTGGGTTTTCTGTCTGTCATGTTGTCAACTCTACCAGGTCGTATGGCTGGCAATGACTACAAATGAGAGAATGAATTGTAGGCGTTATAAGCACTTCAAAAAAGACAGAAACGGGGCTCTCGTCAGTCCATTCGAGTGAGTCGTCTGTTTTGTTATGAATTGAAACAATTATTAATAATTTTGATAATAGTCGCGGCTTTTGTCACAATTTATTCGATTTCTGTGAGTGGAAGTGTTTGCGTTTCTATCGGCCCCACTCTCGTGACTGGAGAGCTGTTTATGAAGTCAATGACGAATCGGATTCCGAAGAAAACACTCCTTTCGTTTAATATTCGAGTCAATTGTAATTAACACCAAAACATATATTATTTTCTATTTTAATCTTAGTTTTATTCACAATTAAGAGATTATTTCCATTTGTTTTTGTTAATTATGTCTCATATTTTGAATACGAATTGATTTAAAAAAAACATTTAAAATGAATTAAAATATTCTTTAATTTATAAATAAAGTTAAGGTTAGTCTCTATTTAAAAAAGAAAACTTAAACACACAAACAATAAAATTAATATATTTCTTGACTATAAACCAATAATTGTATTCATCAGTTAAATAACTTTTACATTTGAAAATAATCGCTAAATGAGTTCATTTCATTTTTTTAAACATTTTTTTCAAATGTACTTATTTTTTAAATAACTATTTAGAAAGATATGGAATTTGGTGAGGAGTCAACTGACGGACTAAATAAATGAACAATACAAAATTTCCAAACAACAAAACATCTTACAACTAATGAAATATAAGTTCTAAAGAATTCTTATAAAAGTTAAGTAAATAAACAAAATTAATTAATTTGTTTGAAAGCTAACAAATATTCCGGTGGAAGGACTTAAGCAATATCACAAATATAAGCTACAAAACCAACAAATAATGCAACGGTTCTATAAAACAGAATAAATTGGGAGAATTCAAAGCATTCTTTAAGTGTTTGAGTGCTCCCAATAAATGTCAAAATGTTTGGAAACTCATTAAAGAGTTATCTCAAAAATTCTTAAAATCCTCTCAATTTTGTTGACAAAAGAGTAAAAACTTAAACATTCAAAGCAATTAAAATATTAAATGTTTTAATGTTTTAAATTTTAAAACTTAAAAACAAAGACTGACTGATATGACCTTCAATATTGAAATCATATGAATCGATGACTAAACCAATGAGTACTGACTCTAAATATAAAGATTACATTTCATTCATCAAAACATTGAATTCATTCATTAAAACCTGTTTTACTCATTCGGTTTCAAAACAAATACAATGAATTGAAGTGAAATAAACCGATGAATGTCTCGATTCAGTGATTCAATCATTAAAATCATGTAATCATTAATGAAATCAATGAATACAATTAATTATTTTGGTGTCAAATGTAGTTCTCTTTTGGCTCAATGTTTGTCACCTTTTTATTAGTTTTAAATCAAACATATTTTTAATAACATTTACTTAAAACAAATGAATTTGTGATATATTTTAATCAATTAATTGCCAAAAGAGTGATAAATGAACGGAACAATGAGTGGTCACTGGAATGTGGGTCCAGTGGTGTCCTGTTTGGCCGCTTCCAAAGAAATGGAACAAATCATTCGACGTCTCGAAAGCGGATCCGTTTTAACTAAATTCTTTAATAAAGGAAAACCCGAGAGAAAGACATTTTTCGTTCGTTTAGAAACCAGACAATTGTTTTGGACGACCGGTTCTAACGATCGCAAGACTGGAATCGAGGGTTCAATCGATTTGAGAGAAGTTAAAGAAGTGAGAATCGGACCCATTTCTAAACTCATGGACAAAATCCTTGAGGAAGACTTCTTTAGGAAATGGGAACGACAACAATGTATTAGTTTGTTATACGGACAAACATTTCGGCTCAAAACACTTTGTTGTGTCGGTAAGTCTTAAGCACGACTTTATCCAAATTAATTCAAGTGATTAAATCATTTTTTACTCAGCGATGTCTCCTCGAGAGTGCGAACAATTGGTTCGAGGTCTTAGGTTTTTAATTGAAGACACGCAGAGAGCTTCTCATAGTCTTCAAGTGGAGCTATGGCTTAGAAAAGAGTTTAATTTGACTGAAAATTCTAAATCTGTGTAAGAATTGAATTTATGCTATTCTTTGATTGAACTTGGTGCATACGGGTTTCGTAAAGCATTTGGTTGTGAATAGTCTTCATTGCATGAGACATATACCAAAATGATTTACGAACTGCGGGAAACTCATTTGAGATGTGCACCAAATTGAATGAAGAATCGCTAATCAATTAATTCATTTGATTTAAATGTGAAACAATTTTTCAATTATCAGAATAACATTAAAAGAATTGAAAGGATTTATGACTCGAAATAACTGTAAATTACCGAATAATAAACTCAAAGAGTATTTCCAAGAAGTTGACGTCAAGAGAACGGGTGAAATTGCATTCGAAGGCTTCACTACTTTTTATCACAATTTAATTTATGACAACAAAATTTTTTGTGAATATTTCGCCTCTTATTCTAACGATCGAAAAAGAATCACATCTCAAGAATTTCTCGAGTTTTTGACCAAAGAACAGAAAGAAGTCAAAGACATTGAAAATGTGGAAAAAATAATCAAAGAGTTTGTTAGTGATTCCAAACGCGATTCCACTGAAATCTATTTCACAATAAAAGAGTTAATGAATTATTTGTTTTCCAAATCAAACGAAATTTGGAACTCAACACATAATGAGGTTAATCAAGATATGAACCGACCCCTCACTCATTACTGGATCGCTTCATCGCACAACACTTACTTAACTGGTGATCAGGTTAAAAGCGAGTCATCTATCGATGCTTACGCCCGATGTCTTCGTATGGGTTGTCGTTGTATCGAACGTTAGTCACAATTATTTTCTCCAAAATTAATTAATAAGTAATGGTTTTCAACAGTTGATTGTTGGGATGGACCGGACGGCAAACCTCTTATATATCATGGTCACACTCTGACAACCCGAATCAAGTTCATAGATGTAATTAAAACAATTAACGAGCATGCTTTCGTCACTTCGGAATATCCGGTGATTCTGTCGATTGAGAATCACTGCACTTTACCTCAACAACGATATATGGCTCAGGCTTTCAAAGATGTGTTCGGAGGTTCGCTTTTCTTCAAAATATAGGCATATTTTAACTAATTTCTTATTTAAGATTTACTGCTTACACAACCGATCGAAAGGGAAGGAGTGGCGATGCCGTCACCAAATCAACTCAAAAGAAAATTCATTATTAAAGTGAAAATTTTCTGAATATTATTTATAAACAAATTATTAATATTATATTATATTATATTATATTAATATTTATTAATTATATGATAGCATAAAAAACTGCCCGAAGGCGGCGATGAAAAGTTCGTTCAGCAGAAGTCCACCGATGATAGTGTCTTAGATATGGATATAAGTAATTCTATCAAAAATGGAATCCTTTATTTGGAAGATCCAATCGATAAGGTATTAAAAGATATTGCTTTTGATTGAATAATAATCATATATATATGACACAGGAATGGAAGCCTCACTTCTTCATGCTGACCAACGATAAGATGTATTATACCGAAAACGACCAAAATGCTGAGGAAGACGAAGATAATGAAACGGAACGACATAATGGTTTGTCTCAGAGAGATAGCAATTTAGTCGGAAACGAAGACTTGCATTTGGATGAGAAGTGGTTTCACGGGAAGCTGGCCGGAGGTCGTAATCAGGCAGAAGCTCTTCTGCAACGCTATTCATATTTGGGTGATGGAACGTTTCTTGTCAGAGACAGTGACACATTTGTCGGCGACTATTCCCTATCTTTTTGGCGGAAAGGGAAAGTAAATCACTGCCGCATCAAACAAAAACCCGACCGCAATGGCATTAAATACCATTTAATAGATTCGGTCACTTTTGATACACTCTATGGTCTAATATCTCACTATCAGTCACATCCACTCAGAAGTCAAGAGTTTTCAATATATCTGACAGAACCCGTGCCTCAGCCCAACTCACATGAAGGCAAAGATTGGTATCATTCCAATATGACTCGAGCACAGGCAGAGGATATGCTCAAACGACTTCGATATGACGGAGCTTTTCTGGTCAGACCTTCAGAAAAAGAAGAGAATTCTTTTTCCATTTCTTTTCGGTAAATATTTTTCATATTTTTGTAAAATTTTTGATTAAAAGTTATGTTTTGTGAATAAGTGCTGAAAACAAGATAAAGCACTGCCGTATCAAACATGAGGGACGGCTTTATATCATCGGTAATACGCAATACGAAAGTCTCGTTGATTTAATCCATTTCTATGAAAAACATCCGCTCTATAGGTCTGTCCTATTATTTAATTTATTTGATAAGTTTTTTATTGACTTTTTGTGACAATAGAAAAGTCAAACTTAAATATCCCACAAACGATGAAATTGTCCGAAGAATTGGTTCTGTGAGATATAAATCTGAGACTCTTCAGAATAAAATTAAACCAATTGAATGTATCTTTAAAAGGAACCGATGGGTCCGGAAGGCAATTACATGGATCCCAATGGGCTTCCAGTTACAGTTAAGGCACTTCACGATTATAGGGCTCAACGTGAGGATGAGCTCTCTTTTCCTAAACACGCCATCATTACAAATGTGATAAAATTGGAGGGCGAGGGCTGGTGGAGGGGTGACTATGGCGGCAAGAAGCAGCATTGGTTCCCAGCAAACCACGTAGATGAAATTGACAATCAAGAAAATACCGAAGAAATAGTAATGAGATTTGATTAAATTACATAAAATTTCCATCAAAACAAGTTCGGTTCAAACTCAAATCCCCACTACATTTACATCACTTATTAATTTTAAAAAGTGTTTAATTAAGTTTTAAATTAATTTTAAAATAGTTTTTAACAAATATAAATCCCCGTTTCACATCCATTTTTGATTAATCTATACCCAATCAATCTCATTCCTCTCCAAGGCATATCTCTATATGCTATAATCTCAATCCCATCTCCTTTCAAGGCATTTCTCTATAGGCCAATCTCAATCTCCTCCCTTTCTACTCTTTCAGATTTGAAAATTTCTTTAAAAACATCTTCAACAATGAATTTTACTATTTTCAAAATTTTTGAAAGCCTGGGGGGGGGAGGTGGAGTGGGTGGACGGGTGGCCGAGCGACAAACATATATACTACATTCTTACTTCGTAAATGTAGTGAAAAAATTAATAATTTTTTGTGAAACAGTCGTCTGATGTGAGTCAACCCTTTGGTAATCTTCAAAAGGGATGCATTGATATCGTTGGCTGTACTGTAATACATCAGAACTGGACGGTTAGGGGCAGAGATCATGTGTTCCGTGTGGTTTCTCCCACACAAACGACTCCAATAGAAATCGCGGCTCAAAGTGAAGAAGAAATGGTTGAATGGATTTCAAAAATCAGAGAAACGTCTCAACTCTTCAACGATAAGATAAAACAAAACCAAGAAATGGAAAAGAATTTTCGAATCGCACAGGAATTGTCTAATTTGATAATCTATTGTCGCGCCGTTCAATTCGTGGCCGAAAGTGAGTTATTTCTTTGAATTATCGTAAGAATTGTTTCAAATATTTATTTGTATACCAAAGGAGTCGGAAATTTCACAGAAATGTCTTCATTTCCGGAGTCCAAAGTAGAGAAATGGCTGAACGGACAGAACTGTCGATTTCTTCTTAAATATAACGAAATTCAATTCACTCGCGTTTATCCAAAGGGAGGACGAATTGATTCATCAAATTATGATCCAATGAAGATGTGGTTATGCGGTATACAAATGGCAGCCCTCAACTATCAGACACCTGATAGAGCCATGCAGTTAAATGAGGCCAAGTTCAGACAAAATGGCAGATCTGGTTTTGTCCTCAGAAGTGATGTCATGTTTGACTCCAATTTCAATCCTTATGATAGGACTACACTTAAAGGCGTAGAACCCCTAACTTTGACCATAAAAGTAGGGTTTTCTCAATTCCAATGTTTATAGTTATGTTTAAAGCCTCACACTTTAGATGATGGCAGCGCGACATCTAATCAAGTCTGGCAGAGGACTCATCAGTCCCTTCGTTGAGGTGGAAGTGGTCGGCACTGAATATGATAATTCAAAATTCAAAACGAATATAATTAGTGAGTATTTGCGTTGAAATAAATTTTACAATTATTTGTAAAATTGCTTCAAATCCAACGAATAGCTGACAATGGATTTAACCCTTTTTGGAGCGAATCCTTTGTGTTCGACATTTGTTGTCCAGATTTGGCTTTTTTAAGATTCATTGTATATAACGAGGATATGTTCGGTGATCCCAATTTCTTAGGTCAGGGCACTTATCCAGTCAATTGCTTGCGATCAGGTATTTATATCATTCTTATGGCAAAATAATATTAAAATTATTTTATAAAAAGGTTTCAGATGTGTTCCATTGATGAATGAGTACAGCGAAGAGCTTGAATTGGCCTCTCTTCTCGTCCATATCAGTATTAGGACAGTTCGGGTATTCCCTGCAATATATCTCTTATTTTTCTTAAACTTATGGTTAAATTGGTATGAATTTAATGCTTTTGATCTGCTCTCAGCCCTAACCCAAAGCTTGCATTCACTTTCGGAATCTGTGAGGTTTTACTAAAATTCTTTGATAACATTTTGCTCTTTTTCTGACACATTTCTATTAATAGTCAGAAGACGCCATTTATACGACAATTCAGGAATTGAGAGATAATTCACTTCATTTAAATCGAATGATAGCCGACGCCGAAAAGGTCGGCGATTCATTACAAGCGCAACGTTTCAGAACTCAATTGGGTCTCATTGAGGAGCAGCTCATCAACAAAAACGAAGAGAGGTTTCGATCAACACTTCAGTTTGTTTAATGTTTTGCATTAAAAATATTTTTATGTTCAATAGACTCAAGAATTCGTCGAATGGTTCGCTTTAATGAAACGCCATTTAATCGTAAAATATAATTAAACTATTGTTCGCCAAATACTTAATCGAATGGATTTTCAACCGACAACTTGTGTATTACATAAGTGTCGCATAACTCGTGGCTTCCCATTGAGAGCCTTATCGTTGACTCTGTCTTAAACTGTGGCCAAAAGATCCATATTTTGACAAATATTTATTACTTATCGCTAATTATTTATATTTGATCTCTATTTATATGTTTATAGAATTTATTTAAATGAGTTTAATATTCGGCTGAAATCAAAACTATTTTTAATCAAATATTTTCCAAACGTTTTGACAAATAAATGGTTTAAGATGGAGACATTACCTGTTTTGACTTTTGCTTGATCACTTGTTCGGCCACTAGATTCTGATCTCCGTCTATATGAGGACTAAAATCATGGAGAGCTTGGGGTTGACTGAAACCAAACAAAACGTTATAATAGATGGGAAAAGTGAAATGTTCGGCGCTTATGTAGTATTTCTTGTTTCCTATTTTAGTGTTTCCGAACATCATATCTATGAGTCCCGTGGAGTCCCTCTCAAACCATTTGGACTCAAGAGCAGAGCCGGGGTCGCAGTCAAACGTACGCGTCTTAAACGGCAAATACCACCTCCAGGTCGCGGCTCTGAACTTATTATTCTTTTTATTGAAATACATTCTTAAGACATATCGTTTGGAGAGTGAAATGTGAAGAATCGATACAATTATTATGATTTCTAAAATGTATTTCTCCATAAAACTGGGTCTATGGTGAGGATCGACACTCCTCTCCGTTCGTTTACAAGACTCCCATATTTTCATAGCAATACAGCCCATTATCATAAGCATAGGATATACTATTCCTCCCATAGTACAGATCCGATTCACTTCTGCCTTATAGACCAGAATATAAGAGTTGGCATCGATTCGGTCTTTTCTGAAGTTATGTTCGACTCCTCTGTCTTTTAACCGAATTATTCTCCAAATCCTCCGAATCGATGCGAAATTGATATCTCTTTTGAGTAACAAATTTGGTCTTCGAGTCGACAAAAAGGGATTGAATTTTGTGACATTTCTTTGAATACAATTCTTAATTAAAAATAAAACATTTAATTATAGAAATGTTTAAAATAAAAATGTTTTAAAAACCTTTGAATGGATTAAACGACAATCGATTGGATTAAATGAATGCCATTTCAGACTATTTGTCAAAAGATTGGCGAAAATTCTTTGTTCGCCGACTAATAAATTCATTAGAAGTTCAATAAATAAATAAATTAAACAAATAATAAAAGTATTGAATGACTGCTATTTTGTGTAATGTTTTGCGCAATACTTACAAAACATAACACAATAGCGCTGTCTATGCATTGCATGTGATCTCCAGTCGAGTCCACTATTAGTCGATTGCCTTCACTACTGAACGGCACAGCATTTGATCCAACATTTGCCAGAAGTAAAACATATCTCACTTTTGGTTCTCATTTTCTGTCAAAACAAAATAGTTTGTCATTTGATTCCATACTTTTAATTCGTGAATAATAGTAATCATATTTATTTAGACTGTGATTAGAGGTAAGTCTATAACACTCTTACTTCCGATTAAATCAAATTCATTTGTGTTTTATATTTTGTCGACTTTTCACACTTTGAAAGAGAGGTTCAGTTGTTGAGTGTATTCCGTTATCTTACTTTTCACTGCAATTCTAGCATTCATAACATGCAATAACATAATATAACATGTACATTTGTACATTTGTATATCTCAGCTGTTATTTTGATTTATTTTGCTTAAGCAACAAAAATTTATACGTCTGGATAAAAGTAGTCGGCTAATTATTTTATGTCGAAGCACATTTTAGAACTTAAATTTTGTATTTTTGTTATATCATCATGCCGAATCAACTTGTATAATTTTTGAGTTGAACGGATCAATATAAATTTGTTTAAATGAGTCATTATTTATTACTAATTAAAAGTTGCTAATCAACACTTGATTAGGGTGCTTATCTATTCTAGAATTTGTCAAATATGAGACATGTCAAAACCAGGGATGCCCAAGTTAGATGACTATAGGGGGTCTAGCCAGGTGGAAGGACGAAAATTTCTATGAATTTAGAAATTTGGAATCTAAGAGGTAGTTTATTTCAAAAATTGCTAAAAACACTAAGGGAGGTAAAAATGTTTGTCGCCTCGCTCCACTCGGGGATAATTCTTTCGCCTCTGGGCGACACCTGTAGTGTTAAACTTTGGCAAAATTCTATGGAGGGGGGGGGGGTTGCCAAAATTTTCGACTCTAAGGGGCTAAGAGGTCGAATTCCTTTGGGCATCCTTGTTCAAAACTGTCATATTTTAAATGTTGAGAAGTTATTGTCTATCATAAGGTCGACAAATTTGGAAAAATGAGCAATTTTGCAACATTATTAATTATAAAGCCATCAACAATATCTACCGCTTTTATGACCTTGTTATATATGCTCAGAAAAAATTACCAGAATATCTATTTTTCTGTTTAAACCGAGAGAGAGAGAGAGAGAGAGAGAGAGAGAGAGAGAGAGAGAGAGAGAGAGAGATAAAAAATGATGTGCCCAATTCCTCGTGAGTTGGGTGAATTGAGAGAAGCAAATAATTTTGGGCCGGGCTTGGGCTTTGCAATATATGAGCATAGGTAACGTTTGGGCTTTTTCATATAGTCCAAGGATGCCCAAGGTAGGCCTCTTACCCCCTAGAGTCAAAAATTTTGGCTTTACCACTCCGCTAGAATTTTGAAAAATGTAACATTACAGGTATACGAGGCGGCAAATTTCTGAAAAAACTACCCCTTAGACCCCCTCTAGAGCCGCCTAGCTTGGACATCCCTGATATAGTCAGTGTTGGGTATGGGCTTGAAAAATCGGAAAAGTTCGACCTCTATTTGGTACTGATAGTTTCAAAATTGATTCTTAAGTTGTGTTTTGATTTATAAACAAAATTAAAGACAATTCAATTGAATTTTATTGTGAGGCATATAAAAGCTTAATATTTAATTTATTAGAAGCGACACTAATTAAACATTTATCTGTAAAATAAGTCGAATTAGTGTTAAGGTTATTATCAAAGAAATTTGTTATACTCACGTCACAGTTCTTTGTTTTTCTCTTAATCTTTTGTTTATAACTAATACAGTATAAACACACTGTCGGCAAGCTCAATTGAGAAAAAATTTGATAAATGCAGGGCAAGTCCCGACTGTTCTTCTGGGAGCCCTAATGTATAAGGCATTCACTTGAGGCAAATTTGCTGAATTGCTTGATGTTAAATATAGTATAACTTCTCTGTTGTGGATCTCTGTGTTTTTATATCTCCTTATTGTATACCACTTTTACCACCCTGATTTGGTATAACATCCATAGAAGTAAATCTCTCCCTGTTGTGAATTACCTTGTTAGGTAATTTTGAGTGAAAATTTTATTACACAAGTAGGAAGTTATATTGTATTATTAAAAGTTTATCGATTTGAAAACAATTCATTTTAAATTAATTATGGTGATTTACACCACTTTAAAACAATATTAACTGATTTGATTGGCATTAAAGTGAGAATTATGTTCAATTTCAACAAGTGACTCTTATCAAATACATCTATTTATTTGAGGCAAAACTCGATTAAGGCAACGAATTTCAGAATCGGTTGCCCAAAGTGATTTTGTACTGTAATTAGATATTTATCGATTTTTTTCGTTTATTAGTTATTGTTATTATTGGAACTGTTCGTCAAAACACCCCTTTAGTCAATTAAATGTATCATTTTTTATTTTTAAATTTCTAGACCATTCTACAATAATATACAATGTAGCACACGGAAATTCTTTAAATATATAGTTCCCTTGGTATCTTTTCAAATTTGGATATTTGTCTTAATTTGGTAGGTCTTCTAGATTACTATTAAACTTCTATAATATAACTGTTATTTAGCTCAGGAATGATTGAGTGTAGGAATTTATATCTAATTATAAAACAAAAATACTTGTACATTCTTATGAATGATTGCTGTTATTTATATGAATGATATCCAAGGAATATTTCATATCAAGGATAACTATTTTTTACTTTTTTTTAATCAAATAAATAATAAATTGTAGGAAACATTTTGTATGCAAACTATTCATAATTTATCAGCGATTTTATCGGTTTTCATGTAAAACATATTATTGTGTTTTATTTATTTACTTAATTTGTTTCTTATTTGAGTAATTGATTGGTGAAAATCTAATTAAAATGAAGTAAAAACTATATCTCAATGTTGTGAACAATTCAATTATAGGTTATATTTATGACAAAACTCTTTATTGCATTAATTTTATTGACAATAAATCATTGGTTTCTACGTATATAACAATTTCTAATTCAGAGAAACATCAAAATTGAAAATAAAACCGAATTATGGCTTAATTTGAAAAATGTGTCCAAATTTTATTACAAATGTATTCTTTATTGAGAAGTTCTTAACGTTATGTTTGAGATTCTAATCATTTGTTTTTCCTAAATGCAGAATAAATGTGAATATATTCGGTTGAATGCGTTTCTTCACAAGTGATGAGCCAATGAATGAGTGAATCACTTTTCCAGACGTCTTCCAAAAGTTGGGGAACTATTCTGATGTCAACATTCAAAGTGAAACAGATCTTAAACATATTATGAATGAGTCAAGCAGTGAAAAACACGAATATTCTGTGAAAGTGGACTCAACTCATTATGGAATTGGATTTAGCCCTAAGTTATATACTCATCCGATTCATTCTTCCGCTTATTTTAGGAACGGGTATTACATTTGTATCATTTTCCCGCTAAATCTTATAATTGATTATCGATATGAGTGTTGGCTCTTATTTGAGTGTTTTGACAAACGATTCGTTTTTATAGAAAAAGAGCACAAATTAATACTTTCCATAAGTTTTGCAACTCTTTTGATTAAATGCTTATCAAATGAATACTATTTTCGATACACATTTTCCGTTTAATGTCTGATTCATTTCATATTTCATGAATAAATTGAATTCATTTTTCGTATATTAGATGAGAATCGCGTTATATGTTTGACAGCTATTATATTAAGTGACGGAAAACATCAAACTTAGGATTTTTCCCATTGTTTGCTCATATGTTATGGCAGTCCATAACAGTTTACAGTAAATGCACTGATATTCACAAATATTTTGTTAATCGATTGATAAGCGATCGATCGATATTTCGCTCAGATTTTAAATAAGCAAATCATTGGGAAATTTTCCAATAAATTATGTAATGAATTGGAAATAAGGCTGGAATTCAGAATAGGTCACAACTAATCTGCGTTATTGAAAATATAATCTAGCATAATTTGCCATATTTCTGCAATTTTCCGATAAAAGAGCGAAGAAAACGATTTTAAATGAAAAATTTGAGGTAATATTGTGTTAAACATTTATTTTGTGTTTTTTGATAAAAAAAAACATTTTATTTGGCGTTTTGAGGCACAAAACGGAAGCTTTCGTTAAACTATAGTTTGATTTCGTGTCTCCATTGCATTAGAGAATGAATATAACTTCGCACAGAATATAAGGCTATCCCCTAATAAAGTACAGAATCGCTTACATTCACTTCTAATACATGTTATCATTGAATGTAATTCTTTCGGAACCACTAATTTGAGATCTGCTTTGACTATCGCCGTCTTCTTTGCTTTTATCGATTGTTTTTGTCAAACATTTTATGAAACCATTTGCAAAGAAGATATACACTGAAAATCCGATAATTTGAACAATGGTTAATTTGAAGCATATTTTCCCGCGATTTGATGCAGCCCCTTGCAAAATTTTATTGATAATTTGAAGCAAATCACCTGGCAAATACAAGTTCAAATTGTGGGATGTTGACTGTACCATTATTTCCCAAATTTAAAATTAGAATTGTTTTGAAATTATTTAAATGCGATGACTGCAGAAAATCACTTTTTTGTTCTCAATTATTATTCATTAATTTTTTTTCTTTGACTTAAAAAGTTGTTTTTCGCTGTAATTTAAATTTGAAATCCGGGAACATATGGATTATTCTGAAACAAAGCTTACATTTAATTTCTATTTTATTAAAATTTGTCGAAAAACATTAAAACGTATTTCAATAGAAGTTAATTAAAAAGAAGGACTTCTTTCACTATCGATAGAATACGATATAAATTGTTTAAACTCTAAACAGAAGTAATTTTTGTTTTGATAATTATTTTTAGTCACTTTTTAGTGTTTATTATTCGATGGTTTCTTTGAACAGATTTTGTCGACTCATGTGTTTAATTGACGATTCGTTGAATGAGTTTTTTGTTTGTTTAAGAAATGATTCTTTCATTCAGTCTTTAGTAAAGTTTTAACGACTTTCCAAATGAATTAACCGATTGTTATATATTTTTGGTATGTTTTCCAAACACTTTATGTAATATAAGACTAAGAGCATAGTCATTGAGAATTAAATTAAAACTAATTTACGATTTTTTCAACTAAATGGTGGATTAAATGCGAGCTTTTATTTGTTTTAGCGGTTGTTTTTCGTCAGAATTTATTTTCGTGTATATATTTGGTTCTATTATTGATCGGACCGACGCTTCCGAAGCCAAGTGCCAAATCTGTTCTCTCAGGTAATTTAAATAATTTTGCCCATTATTTGTCACATAATTTTCATTTAGTGAATCTCAGAATTTAATGTATATGTGAGATGTGCCATATCCTACTTCTGGTAGAATAAATTTAGCATTAATTTGCTAGAATTGTATTATATTCAGGGATGCCCAAGGGGGGGGGTATGGGTCTTACCCCCCTAGAATCGAAAATTTTGGCTTTACCCCCTCCTAGAATTTTGAAAAAGTTTAACATTAATTACAGGTATACCCCCCCCCTCGCCGCCGAGCGGAGCTTACGTCTCTTTGTGTTTTCCGCCGAGCGAAGCGAGGCG
>JAQGCS010000470.1:0-22353 GCA_034702105.1 Fuscozetes fuscipes
CATCATTACTACCATAAGAATAGTAGCCCACAAGTGAGTAAGTGAATTTACATTCCATTTTATAATCATTTTCAAATTGATTACAATTGAATAGTTCCGTTTCCCATACCAATTCCATATCATGGTGGAGGTGGTGGACATGGCGGCGGCGGTCATGGGGGAGGAGGAGGGTATGGTTATTTTTTAAAGTAGCAAGTTTTATAATATTCTAATAAGCATTTTAAATGTGTTACAGGGGATGCAACCATGGTTAATTAAAAAAAGATTTCTAAATTTATGTTTTGTAAAATGTTTACTATAAAGTGATTGAGTTTTGATATAATCAAGTAAATTTTTATTTACATTAATTTAAATGTAACAGAAATAAAAGAGGAATAAACAGCGACCAGAAGTTGTGGTGATATCTCTTATTATTGATTTTCATTACTCGAATCGGATTTTGAATCAACGATTGATTATTCGATTCGATGAAAACAAATTACTTCCATATAATCAAACGAAACAAGTTTTGAATTCAACTCACCTATCAATTAAACTATTGAGAGGACAAGTTTTTATGCTATAAAATAGGTACTAGAAATATTAAAAATAAATTTAAATTGTAATACATGATCACACAATTTACTTGATAATTTCAGTAATTGATAAAATTGCCCAAAAATGTGACAGGTCTTTGACTGCCTCTAATGAAAAAAATACTTAATTATTATGAGAGGTTTGAAAGTAATTGAGCCGTGAATTACATAAATAAAAGTAATGGACAGTGAATTTCAATTTTATTTTGTTGTTTTCATTCAAAGGATAGACATTTGTTTTATTTTGAAGATATTTTTCAATGAAATTGATTACCAGAGAGTCGATCAAACATTTCGAATAACTTTAGAGATATTGAAGTGAAAAATGTTTAAATTTATTCTTTTGGTTTGTGTTTCGGTTTTATATATGTCTAATGTAGTTAAAAGTCGAAGACATGGAGGTACCATAATCATCATTGGTGGAGGAGGTGGTGGAGACAGTGGTGGTGGTGGTGGAGGACATGGTGGACATCATCACCATCATCATAAATCCCAGTCGCAAATCAGTGAGTTTTCATATTTATGTCGATTAACTTCAGAAACTAATCGGTCGTTTTAGTCCCGATACCGATTCCAATTCCTATTAGTCATGGTGGGGGAGGCAATCATTATTATCATCACAGCACAGACCATCACCATGGTGGACATATCGGAGGACATATGGGTGGAGGAGGACATAAAGCGGAGTAAGCTCAATTTTACATTCATTAAATCCACGAATAAGCATTTGTTCTGCTCAAATAGTGACCATGGATGGCATTAAGAAATTATCAATTGATGCAGCAAGTTGATTTTAAATTCAAGATTATCTATAGCATTTCATTATCATAAATCAAATATTATTTTTGATATTGTCTTTATAGCGAACAACTGTACCTTTCATAATTCATTATATTCTTATATTTAAAATTTGTGTTAATTGCATTAAACCTATTTACATAAAATGAAACTAATTGAGGTTATTTATCCAACTACTCGTCAATAAAAGAATTTATAAAAACAATATTGAAATCTGAATTTGAACGTTGTTCCAAATTTGTGAGTAAATCACTTGATTGTCACCAATTCTATTAAAGTATTTAAAATTTTATTTCCTTAGAGTTTATTTATAAGGTTGAGATGATTTTCTAATTAATGTCGCGATAGTCTGATTCGTTTGTTTTTTATTTTCATTAAACAAAAATACGAAAAATAACACAATTTTTGGTTCATTTGGCAGAAAAAATATTTCGATAAAACAATGTCAAACCTAATTGCCTTGCTTAGTTATTGAACATTTCAGATATTCATTGAAAATCATAGAAGTGTTACATCAAAAGTCACACAAAAATTGGTTGAAAAGAGGGACTGAACTTCAAAATTGTTATAAAAGTGATTAAATATCGAAATTGGTTTTAGTCAACAGCTTTTCAAATAATTATCAATGTTTTGATGATCTGTCTTCGATATGTCTAAAACAGGCATTTTTGTGATTCTGCTCTCTTTATCCCTAAATGTAATATTAATTGACGGCAAACCAAAGCCTAGAAAAGGGCCTTATATTATAATTCATGGACCAGGTAAGCAGTGATTCATAATTAACTAATTGATAAATATTTTTGTATTCCCTCTTTTTGATAAATGGCAAAAGGAGTTCCCATTGTGGTTCCCCTCCAATTCCCATTCAATTCTCAAAATCATATTAATCGTAGATTTGGAAGATTAAATAAGGGATTTTATCGTGGTTATGATAGTATTATTGATAACTATGGTTTTACATTACCACCACTTCGTCCAGCAAGGTAATGACAAATTGTTCATTTATATTTTAAAACTTAAATTCGATATCATTTCATATTTGATTGATTTGTAATAATTGTTTTATTGAATTTCACAGAATTACAGACCTCTAATTCGTTTTGAATACAAGCTTTGCTTCATTTATTTGTCAATAATCATTGATTAGGAAATGTCCAGTTCAGTGCCTATACATGGTATTAATTATAGTAATTTTATTGTAAAACATATTCTGCTAATAAGTGACTCATAAATCAAAATAGAAATTTCTATTAATTTATTTTTAAAAATTGTAAAATAGATTTAGAGCTTTTGATTTAGGAATCAGTAAATTTGGGAAAAGTTTATTAAAAATTATAAGTTTTTGATTCCTGGTGAAAACTTGACGGTTACATTTCCGTAACAAAACGATTGACAGAATCCGCCATCAATTCTAACAGAAGCGTAAAGTGTCTTTTGAAGAGTCACTCCTTCTTCGTCGCAATCATTGGATCCGACTTTATTGAAGACAATTTTTTCGAACTTACCCCCGGAACAAATGCCTTCTTTTAATAATCCCTTTTGGCTTAAAACCAGGTGACCTAAAATAATTAAAATTTTAATTTTTCAAATATAATCTTGTTAAAGTCAATATTTGCCACATTTTTATAATAAAATTAGTTAATACATTCAAATTAATCTTTCTTCTCTATTTGTTAAGTGACCTAGAAAATTTTGATTTTCTAAAAAAATGCAAATGAAAATACTAACCATTGACGTGAGCGACAAAAGTGTCCATATCTATTAATTCCAAAACACGAGTATTTGGTTGCCGAGACTTTGAAGGATATCTCAATTTCATGTTTAGGGATGCGTTTGTCTTCTGATAACTCCAATCATTGCACGAGATTTTGGTCCCAAAGTATTTCTCATAATTGAATTCTTTAACATTGGATTCGGGATTGCATTTGTATTTCTGAATCAATGTTTCGTTTGTTGGCATCAATGGAGTTAATTCTGTAAATGAAAAGTTGACAAGATTCTATATAAGTTATGCTTTTAAAAAGATCTATTACCAATCCAAAACTGTTTCTCAGGCAAATATATTTGAGTGGACACCGAAAATAAAAATGCGAATAACACTAAAAAGGGTCTCATTTTTTGGTTAGTTGTCAGCAAATGAATGAAATCAAATGAAATTAAGATTCTCTTAAATATGCTTCAAATGAGTAAAAGTCTGTTTTAAATATTTTTGCAAAACGTTTCGGTAATACATTCGAATGGATTTGTTATTGACATAAATAAACTCAACAATTGTCAACACATTTATAACTTATTCGTTACGAATAACTCAATGAATAATAATTAGAAATTTTGTTAATAAATTGGAGGTTTTTGTTGTTTTCAATTGGAAAGTGGATCAATGTTCCAATTTAGACCAACTTGATCTGCATAAAAAAGCTTAAGAGAAAAATGTTTTATATAATTAAATTAAAATTTACAGAAAATCAAATATTACAATGTAATAACGAAATACTAAAAATTATTTTTAAATATAACAAAAGACAAATTTTTATAGGTTTTAAATGTTATACAAATGATTTTTGATTACATAAAGAGAGGAGAAGTTGTTTTCCGGACAAATAAACAGACTTTTTTGTGTCATTTAGTAATATGTTCGCCAATAAGTCCAAACTTATGCTATAATTTTTAAAACGAATTGTTTGTAGTCTTTTACACCTTTTTAGTATCGAAACAATTGATTGAGATTTAAAAGGATTGATGTCTTCCATTATCAAACACTTAATAATCAAATTTTTCAAATTCTTGAGCTTTGATAGACTTTTCAATTCAAAGACAGTCAACCGATTAGAATTGTAAAGGTTTAAATGACATAAATTGGGAACAATTGAATCGATGTCCTCAAAAAACTGGCGGTTAATCTTCAAGTTTCTAAGCCTCAGATGAATTAATTTCGGGCACAATTTAAGAGAATTTAATGAAATTTGGGTTTCTTTTGCAATAACGTTACCATACTTTTTAATAATGAGATGTTTCAAACTTTTAAACTCTTCAAAACTAATCGAATGAATATCTTCTTCGCCTGAACTGAATCTTTGAAATTCAATCCGAAGACTTTCCAATTGTTTGCAATTTATAGCAATGTTTGTGAAACTTTTCGTTAAACCCTCAGTCAACAAATTTTGTAGTAAGCAAACTTTCAATATTTTAAGTGACTTGAATTCAGACAATTGGTTTAATGCAAACAACTATTCGGTGGCAGAAAAGTAGTTCAAATATATCGACAAATGAGTTAAATTTGTGGTCAAATGTATGCAAAACAATTGAAACGATTCCGGAATATAGAAGAAAATTTGGTGAAGTTTTGTTATTTTTGTCAACATTTGATGTAAATGCAGATTAGGCACTTTATTTATCAAGGCAATTTTTGTGAATGACTTCAGATTATGACAGTTATAGATCAAAATATCGGGAAAATTGTCATTTCTTATTGTACACCTAAATCCAACGTTTTCCAACTTTTGGTCAAACTTTTGACAAAATGCTTCAATGGTTGAAGATTTGACCATACTAACTACATAACAACTCAAAGCCAATGACTTTAAGTGATGGCAATTGTCTACAATTATTTGCAGAATTACACCAAAGGAATATGGCGAATATAGTAAATGAAAATCTTCCTCCAAAATGATTCGATTGATATTTGAGGACCTTTTAAGAACATTCGACAGTTGTTTGTAATTCATGTTTAATTGATGATTGCCTTCATTTATGAATATTTGTCCAAAACCTTTCCTAATTATTAGTTTGTAGTGTTTGTTGAGAATATTTTTCTGGAACTGCTTTGAGACACATTGGAGTCTGAGTTTGTGTTCAATCTGCAAATACTGTAACAACTCTTCACAGAAATCGTCGCAAAATCTATCATCAAATGAGTCCTTCATTTGGATATAAGTTTTTGTCTAATTTTTGTGAACTTTATTTTGTTTATTGGTTTACAAATTATATTCAAACAAATCACGCGATAATTTTAGTTAATTTGATTCAAATTACCCTTAAATTATAACAATGCAAAATCTGACCATAATTTTACGCATTATATATTCATCTTTTTGCAGGTATTTCGTTATCGTCATAAAAATCGTATAAATATAATAATGAGTGAATTCCTACAAATATGTGCCTGCTTTCGCTTTTAAAGTTATAACTTATAACTATGAAATTTGATTATTTTAGTCTATAATATAACTGCTATATTGTTTAAGCTCAACAACTATTAACATTATCATTTACAGCTAACTAATGAAAATACTAGGGATAGAAATGATATCTTTCTAAGAAAAGATAATGAATTTCTTCTGCTTAGTTATGAACAATCAGTAAATTGAGGTAGCTGTCTTTTTCATTTAAATATTTGTAGACAATGAATATATTTTTTAAATATTAGATTTTTAAGAATAATAATCGAATAATTCTTTTTTTGATAACATTATTGAAAGTCTGTAATTATTAAACAAATTTATATTTTTTCGATTGATTTTTCACAACACTTGCTCTCATTTACAAAATATGTTTCATATGATTAGGTTCTAAAATGTTAAAAAAGAGTCTGGTTCCTGGAAGCTATTTACCTAGATTGTATAAATGATGTGGAAAACTTTGAAAAATAAAGGGTTATTTATATGCAAGATCCTTACAATTTTTCATGTCATTAATAATTAGTAAAGCAATATTTATATAATCTGTTTAAATTTGGTGAAAATGGTAACTCACCTAGTGCACATTTTATATAAAATAGTAATCTATTATTACATTAAATCTTTGTTTAGAAATGGATTTTACTTTTATTGGCTTTAATTTCATTATTAAATGTTATCAAAAGTCAAGAAATTTTCGTTCGAAAGAATGCAAAAGATTTCACTTTCAATGAATGGCAGGACTTTAGGAGAGGACTGAAAGTTATGAAAAGTAGACATATAAGAAATCCCCTTGGCTACTTTTTCCAAGCAAATATTCACGGATGGGATGAATATAATGGGACCGATATGGCAAACTACATTGCTGATTACTACAATTGGCACAAATGTACCCACAGTCATTATTTATTCCTCGTATGGCATCGAATGTATTTATATTTCTTTGAGCGTATATTAAGAGCATCGTCTGGTAATCCACGCTTTGCATTACCGTATTGGGGATACACTGATGTATATCAAAAAGAATTACCACAACCCTTTCGAATTCCTGCAGATGAAGAGAAAAACCCGTTATATATAAAGTTGAGATGTGACAATGTCAACAAAGGAGTGCCACTTAATATGGAGATAACAGATCCATTTCCTTCTCTTAAGAGTCGGTTCTTTGCGGCCAACAAAAGCAATGAACTGAATGTTTGCCACTCCTTTGGCGGCGGAAGAGTCGATACACCAGTTTTTGCATCGGACAGATCAGGACTGGTGGAAAAGTTGCCGCATAACTACATTCATATAAATGTTGGTGGTCACAATGGCTATATGTCTGACCTCTGTCTAGCTGCTCGAGACCCAGTATTTTGGCTGAACCATGCTAGTTCTGATCGCATTTGGGAATCCTGGGTTCGACTCGGAGGACAAAACCTGATGGAAAGTCAATACCTAAACCAAGAGTTTAAATTCTATGACGAATCGGGACGATTAGGCACTTATTTGGTCAAAGATTTCTTGAATATAACAAAACTGAACTATAAATATGATTCACTGCTAAAAGGGGACAGAGTTCAGCCCACAACAGATGAAAGTCCTGATTTATATTTTTCTGTGGATGAGACCAAGAATCTCACAATCAGTTCAACTAAACGTTCAATAATTCTCGAAATCAAACAAAAATATTATTCACTTTTCGATAATATAGCCAAAGGAAAAATGAACGAAAACAATATCAGATTCACTTTCCAGACTGTGGTGGCAGGGTCAGACAGCAGACTTCTATTCCAATTGTACTTAAATCTACCCGAGAATACTGTCGCTCATGAAAATAGATATAACTACATTGGTACAATTGCCCATTTTGAAGGCCATTGTGTGCCTCGAAAAAATAGAAAAATACTGGGAATAACCAATTGCTTCGATATTACCGACAATTTGTTCACTATTTTCAAGAGTGAATACAACTTTAATGGAATTGTGCCAAGATATCTCAATCTGACTGTGATTCCCACTTCTTGTGGTTCTGTATATTATCCTGATGATGATGATTATATAATTAAATTTCAAAGGACACTTCTCATTCACTTCTATCCATTGAATACTACAAACAGCACTCAAACCAATTGAAAATCAATTTGTATTTAATTATTTAATAAATTTATTTCAAGCAATTAAAACAAAATCTAAAACAATGTTGATTTAAGCAGTGCGGACACTCCGCCAATTATACACAGTCTCGGAACGGGATTTAACGCTCCCGAGTTATATGGAGCAGTACCGATCTTATACGAGAAGTTTATAGAATTGGAGACGGGCACCACGAGTTACTCGCCGCTACTGAGGTGAACCTCTGGGTCTAGTCTATGCGATCCTAGAGTACCATTGAAAATTTAGGAAGGTGCAGGTCTGTTGAGCAGATTTGTGGTCTCTAAAAAGCCAAGACACTTTAATGAAATTTATTGATTGATTAAAATAATATCATTATTTTCGGATCAGAACTAAATAATTAGTAGATAATAAAACTTCGCCGAAATTTAATATTTTGTTATTAATATCTTATTGTTTTGTTGACCAAACTTATAAAATTTTCAATACCAAGTTTGTATAATCTAATTTTTGCATTTTAAAAATTCCTGAAATAATTTGATTTACATCAACAACTTGGTACACTCAACCTTTATAATTGTGCTATAATTTTAATTGATGACTTGGAATATTTTCTATGGTTTATTCACATATGTTTTAGTGAACTAGCACATTTTCTAATATGAGTGAATAAAAAATAATTAAGCTTCTACCTAGTCTAACAAGAGTCAAACTCCCTGCAATATTAAAAAGGTTCCCAAATAATCTTGATTCACTGATCCGCCTCCAATTTGAATATTGAGAGAATTGAATGACTTCAATGCAATCACAATAAGTTTATGTCATATAAGTGATTTGATCTTCAACTTGGTAATACATGTGAATCAGCAAAAATGGTAAATCAATTATTTAAATGGATTACAACTAAAAATAATTTTCTTTTAGTTACCAAAAAGGTTGTTAGTAATAGTAATGATTGTGTTCCAGTTCTTTTTGATCAAATCGAAGCTAATGGTCAGAAAAAATGTTAACTCATTATCACATCAGGAATGGGAAGAATTAAAACGTGGGATCAGAATAATGAAAGAGAGAAGTAATCGTAATATATACGATCCGTTGGGTTTCTATTTCCAAACTAATATTCACGGCTGGCCTGACTTTGATGGCACAGATAGAGCCATACAAATATCTGATAGACTAAACTGGCATAAGTGCCAACATGGCAGTTATTACTTTCTAATTTGGCACCGAATGTATATCTTTTTCTTTGAAAGAGTTCTTCAAAAAGTGACCAAAAACTACAATTTGACTCTTCCTTATTGGGATTGTTTTGATTCGGATTCCCGTTCTATTCCTCAACCATTTAGAGTACCGGCAGATGAGACAAATCCTTTGTTTGTGAGCCAACGGTGCAAAAATATGAATGACGGCAGACCTTTAAGTGAGAGAGTGGTCAGTCCATATCCAGCTCTAAGTTCTAGTTTTTTCACTACTTTTAAGCAAAATAATGAATTAAATATATGCCATTCTGTGGGAGGGGGTCGACAGAGCGCTCCTGATTTTCTATCGGATAGAGAGGGTTTACTCGAAAGAATACCTCACGACAACGTACATCTGTTTGTTGGCGGACCAAATGGCTATATGGCGGACTTATGTCGAGCAGCGCGGGACCCGATATTTTTGGTGCATCACTCGCAGACCGATCGCATTTGGGAGTCTTGGATCAGAGCCGGCGGTAAACACGATATGGAGAACACGTATTTAAACCGAACATTTGATTTTTACGATGAAGATGGCGAGAGAGGCAGTTATAGAGTGGCCGACTTTCTCAATATTAAAAAACTTGGCTATACTTACGAGTCATTCATAAAATCGGATCCAATTCGAATTAGTAGAAGTGAAAAACCCCGAATATATATACCCATCGATCAGAAAGAAGATTTAAGTATAAATTATAACAAACGTTTTGTTACACTTAAGATGCTACCAAGGTGGAACAAATTTTTCAAACAATACGCAATGGGACAGTTTGATAAACTAGATATCAAATTTACCCTTCAGTTTGATGTCGACTATTTAGAACAGGACATGATTTTTGAATTATATTTAAATCTGAATGAAGACACTCTTCCATACGATAGTCACCCAAACTTCTTGGGAACAATGGTTAACTTTGAAGTGCATTGCGTACCCCTTTTCAGGAGACAACGCATAAGTATCAGCAAATGCTTTGACATCACTAAACCACTGAAGAAGATCCTAATAAACGAATATAATTTCGAAGGATTTTTGGCGCAAACTTTTAACCTGACTTTTATACCAAAGTTTTGCGATAAAGTTTATTACCCGAAAAGAGATGTCATTCGCTTCAATGAAATTCTTCTCGTATTCTTCAGATCTGATGAAACCGTTTCTAATGACAAATTCGAAAGTCTTTCCCTCGAACTCATCAATAATCAGAAAAAAGTATTCGATAAAACTTTATCGGATTTCGACCAAACTTAGGGGTTGTGTGAAATTAATTCAATTCATTTGAATATTAATCATATTCAAGAATCGTTGCTAATTAACAAAAGTAAATACATTTTTGCAAATGTTATTTGTATTTGAAATTTAATAGTCTTTCAAGCAATGAATGAATTTATTTAAAACCCAATCGTTAATAACAATGAATACTATTTATGCAAACGCTATACAAACGATGATTGCTTTCAAACAAATACTAATTAGAATTATATGAGAAAAAGAATCAAAAGTTTATATACAAAAGAGCGAAACGATGGGTAATTCTATATATTCTCTTCACTAATACGATCGGTGTTATCGTCATTGAGGTCATGATTGGTTGTATTGCTATCAATGGTGTTGTTGTCATTACTGGCGTTGGAGGCTATGAGAGGCGAACAAATGTTATCCATAGGAATGATAATCATGTTATCGATGAGCGCTTTGTGCGGAGTCTCGTATTGAAACTTCTTGTTGTACTGACGAGCGGCACAAAAACTGAAACAGATTACAAATATCATCAAAACGATCACCGATAGGGTCAACGCCACCGCAACGTTCGACACATGACCTGCAAATAGAGACCAAACCTCGATATCAAATCATTTCCTTGATTTATGTCTCCAATAATACTAAATTCTTTTCTATAGTTTTTATATAAAAGAGAGAAAAAGTGTAAAAAATGTCTTCAACTGAAATACTTGACCTAAAAATCTCTACTATTTTCGAATTTTTCATACGTTTTCTTCTTGTTATTGATCTTATTATTTCTCTTCAGTGTATTCGAGTAAATCTTTTCACTCTTTTTCATTGTAAGAGATTCAGTGTTACAATACATTAGCTCTGATCTCATTTGAGGAACAGTTCTGACCATATATTCCTCAGTCAACGATCCCATATTCTAAGCTATAGTTTTTCGATTAATGGATCGAAAAATTGAAAATAAAGACTAACTGTTCGCTAATGAAAAAAATTCAAAATGTATATAAAGTTGATAAAAAAATAGCTTAATTTGAGTAAGGTCACCCAACTATGTCTAACCAATAAGAAGAGCTTAAAAGTAGAATATTTCTCAGTGTGTGTCACACAATAGGCTTTGAAAAAATACAAAAGAAATACTTGTCTTTTGAGACTTTACTTCTTTTTAATGTGTTATTGTTGTAAAGACATAAATAATTTGTGTGATAAGTACCTGACATGGAGCCCACCAAATATGCCGGCGCTGTCTGGACAACAGTACAGGAGAGCTGAACATTTGCGATGATATCTGTGTCGTCGTCTCTGATGGCAATACACATCTTATATCTATGGTTTGGCAATAAGTTGTTGATAGTGTAGGAGCGGAGGAAGTGGTTAACAGTGACCGTTTCGTATTTGGTTGAGTTGAGTGCGTTATTGCCATCAATTCGATGATATAGAATCTGGTACTCAGGGAATAGATTGCGAGCCGTTCCGTTCCACACGAGTGTGACATAAGTCGATGCAATACTTATGGCAAACAAATGTAAATCGATATCATTGACCAGAAGTTCCATTGAGGAGACAGCAATTCCGTGCTTGTTTTCAGCCATGCATTTGTAAACTCCGGAGTCTTTGGGCTTTAAGTGAAACATTCGCAAACTTCCGGGCGTTTTGAGCTGAATATGGATCTGATTGGATGTCTCATTCAATACATCGCCTGAAATGAGTTGTTTGAGTGTAAGTAAACCAAACTTAGTCTAAAGTAAATATTTTCTTCTCTACTGATCGGTAAGTGATCTCAAACTTAATTATTCGCATCAAAAGCAAAAAATAGTGAAATAGAGTCAGCGATAAAAGTGTTGAACACTTTTCGCACTCTTTCATAAAATGTTTGCTGCAATTGATGTGAAATTTAATTAATGATAAGAAGAATTCACAAACCGTTGGGTAGAATCCATATTATCTTAGGTACGGGTAGACCGAGTGCTCGACACTGAAAGACATGTCTGTCCCCTATTTTCTTATGTATTGTGACATTAGTTTTGCCGATCGTCACTATTTTGGGCCCACATTCCTGTGGTATCAGATTTTCTGTCAAATCAATTAATTTGATTTCAGACAAACTTTTCGGTTGAAAACACTGTAAGTCTTTGCCGTCAATTAATTCGATTTTACTATTGTTTGGATGTTTGAGGCACTGAAACAATAAACAAATACCACAAACAGATTAGAACTTTGCTTATAATTAATTACTTTCTACTCTCGAATAAACTGAGCAATCGATTAATCAGAATTTGTTTCTAACATTTGTTTGAATTCATTAAATTAGTTCTAAAAATAAAGCCATTTAATTGAATTTTCAATAATAAAAAGAGAATTCAATAAAAACAATTGTGAAGAGAGTATAAAGTTTAGTGTTATAGGCTAACCTGGTTTAAATAATTAATATTGCAGTCACACAGGATTGGATTGCCATCAAATGTAACTTTCAATTTATGTTTGCTATGAAATTGTTGATCGTTGAGGACATAGTCAATGATGTCGTGTTGGAAGGTCTTAAGCCCGCAGTCGTGCAGTTTTAGGGAATGAAGTAGAGGTACGCCGAGGAAGGCCTGCGAATCGATAAACTGCAGGTTTGGGTTCGAATGTAAAATAATTGTATTGATGTTGGGCAGGTCCCAGAAGGCGCCCCTGTCCACTAGCACTAACTGCTTGCAATTAGTGACACTGATCTGATTGACAGGTATGTGAACGAAGTCTCCGGTCGACAACTGTTGCAATGGATTGGAGTCCATATTAATAGTGATGATCCTCTTCAGCGATTGTAACGCAATCGATGGCACACGAATCAAGTGATTGTCGTTAAGATATAACTCTTCTAATAATTCTAAGCCAACGAATGCGTTGTCATTAATACTAATTATTCTGTTCCGCGACAGCACTAGTCTTCTAAGGCCTGTCAATGACGCGAATATACCGCCCGTTAAGTGACTGATACTATTGCCGCCGACGTTAAGTACCTGTGAGTTGAATAACAGATCCACTTATTTTCTAATCTATTTTCATATCATTTCAAATAATATAAATTTGTTTCAAAACTAATGGGAAGCGAATCACAATTTGATTTATGGCATTAGTGCCTGTCTCTCATAAAACACAAATATTGATGGCATCCCATCAGACATCCCATTAGATTTAAACGTCTTTTTTGCAAAATTTATTTTCCATTATTTTTCTGACAAAACAATTGCCATTATTTTAAAATTCAGTGAAAAATGGAAAATAAATTTCAATTTTTCAAATTAGCCGATAATAAAAAGAGACCTCAACTCAAACACATTTTTCAAATAAATGGCTGACTATAACACTGACTATTTTTGCTGATTTTGTCTCTGACATAAAAGAATTGAGCATGATTAATTTGTTTGCTTACACTAAGATTGAGAATACTTTGAAAGAGTTCTAAATAAATGGACGACAACTGATTGTTCTCGATATTCAATTCCTTAAGCATTTCAAGTCCGTCGAAAGCGTGTTCATCAATATATTTTATGTGACCATTGCTCAGATCCAATACTTCCAGCCGTTTGAGTCCACGAAACACATCAGCAAATAATGTCCGGAATTTGTTATGAGAAATGTCGAGAAGTCTGAGATGAGTCAAATTATAGAATGTATGTCCTCTCCCCAAATGATTGATCTGATTGTGAGATAAGTATAACTCTTGGAGGCGATCGAAAGTCGGGAACTGTTCGTAGAGGTCTTCTATTAAGTTATGCGTTAATACAAGAGATTCCGTATCGATAGGTATTGATTTTGGGATCGAAGATATCGATTGATACGAGCAATTGACCGCTTGCACCAATTCCCCCGACTGTGCAGTTTTGCATTGAAATTAAAGCAAAATTAGAATTCTGTCATTTAATAGCCTATTGTTCTGAAAGTCAAATGAATGACATGAATGTAAGGTATTTGCATACATGAATTGACAGCTGAAGGGAACAGTAACACTGTTTAGGACATGTAATCGTACTGTTGGTCCAATTAGTCCGATGATTGTCATTAATCATTTCAGGAATAAGTGAAGGCGTGACACATGAACCCAAATGAACGAGTATTACGGCGGATATGGTGTGAAGCCAATGGACCAATCGGTTGATTGACATCATTTATTATCGACTATAACACCGGTCCAGTTGTGCCGAATATCTGTTTGGTGTGGATTCAACAGTCAACGCATAATTGATACCTGTCCGCCATTTCACATATTTGACACTTTGTTGGCCAAAACTAATGGATAGAAAAGAGAAGAAAAACATTTTCAATGAAAAAACTATTGATTTTCAACTGATTTGTGCTGTCATTTATTTTTTCACAGATTCTTATTTATTGCATCGTTTTCTTGGATTAAGTCTTAAGTTAAGAGAAAAAGTAGTTTAAAAGAAAACTTCGTAACTCTAAGTCTTAATTTTTCATTCATACCATTAATACTTTCTTTTCTTTTACGGCAATGCATTACACAATCTATTCAATGATTTTTTGTGTTCTTTTCGTTCTTAAGTGATTTGAAGCATAAAATACAGTAAATGTTTAGTTATTAAGAAAAAAAGTAAAAACATAACTAATGCTTATTAGAGTGAAAAGAATGCACAAAAAATGTACCATGCACATCTGTATATTTCTTTATTAATTCATAACTTTGAGATTCAGTTGTGAAACAAGAATTTGCATAAAAAGCAAATCTTAATTAAATGCGGAGAAGACTAATATAATCATATGTTGTGTTGTGTGCAGAATATCTAATAATATATTGCAATATATGCTGTGTTTGGGTAACACTTGATTGCAATATAAATCAATATTTGATTAATTTGTCTTTGATTTAGAAATTGTTTTGTGTGTGAGTGCATACATCTTATTGTGATATTCAGTCCTTTCATCGATACCTGTGAACCGTATCATAATTTTCAGTGCATTCCTATAAGATATGACAGGATATAACTGAAGAAAGCCTACCCTTTATTTCGAGTTCAGCGCTCAATAATACATCATTTTCTCACTGACTCTTTCTTCTACTTAAAGACTATTCTTAGATATTATATTATTTTCTCAGTGAAAGTAGACTTCGATAAAAGCGTTCAGATTATTGAGGAAAAGCCAATCCTATGAATCTGAAATCCGGATCTCTTTTGGAAAAAGAGTGAAAACGCATTCTAAGTGAAAGACACTGCAATTATTGAATATCACAGAGAAAGTCGATATTCTTGGTTCTCTCACATTATTGGATTTCGATATGTTTTTCGAATTAACTCTTAATCAATATATTTGCAAAACAGATGACAGAATCCAATAACGCAATTGTTTTGTCCTTTTGTCACACAATTTGGACAAATTTGGGTTAAAATAATAGATATTTGTCTCTAAGCTTTGTTTTGTTAACTTATCGATCAATTATCCAATAATAGCGGTCATCAAATATTTTGTTTTCCTTTATTATTATTCTTATTTATTCTGTGCTTTAAACGAAAGAACCACTCAATGAGACTCAACTCACGAGAAGACGACCAAAAGGTTGTCATTTGAAACCCAATAATGTCCACAATTATTGTTATCATAGATTTGATGACAGGTTTTACTCCAAACTATTCGTTATTTAAATGCATTTAAAAAGTAAAACAGCCTTGTTATCTGTACCTAGCAATTTATTTTAAGTTAATAGAGCATTATTTTCACAATAATGAGAGACTCATTCAAATATAGAATCATTATTTGTAAATAGTTTTGAGCAAAAAAAGTAACATAAAATGTAATTTTTGAATATTTTTCTCATATATCGGATATTTATATTCATTAGAGAATATTAGGAGAAAAGTTTTAAACTTCTAGCAAATGATTTGAAGTAAATATTTGCTCCAATATTATGCATCAAATGTCTTCACACAAATTGAAAATAAAGCAGAAATGGAGTCATCAGTGATTATATGATTTAATATCTCAAATGTTTGGATATTTCGTTGAATTCGCTTTTATTAACTTTTGATGCGATAAAATATTTTTGAATTTTTGTAATTTCCTTTCATTTTTGTCATTTAATAGAATATATGGATATTTTCTACACAACATTTGCCAAAATTTTCACCAGAAATGGACAAAACATCGATTATTCTCATGACTTGTGAATAATTTAATATTGAATTTCTCACAATTAATGACAAGTATTAAAATTTGTGCGCCTTTTAGGCCATTATTTTTGATTGCCTTCAATATCACAGTTGTCTGAATTCAATAAAATGATGTATAAGCGCATAATTTCTTCCGCGATATATATATTTTGCTTATTCACGAATTTGTAGATTGATTTGAGTGTTGAGTCAAACGAACAAAATTGAATTGAATTCAGTTTTGTGCGATTCTGAGCTCAGAATGACTTTTATTTGATTTATAGTCAAAAATATGTGTAGTTTTGTATCGTTTAAAGTTTGAAAAGTTTTTGATTTCGTCTACGATTTCAATGCAAAGACAGCAAAAGAGTCGACAAATTTAAATCAAATATATTATGAAAGAAAATATTTCATCGATTTGTTAGAAGAATGACATCCAATACAATACAGTAAAAACTCCATCATGAACCCCCGCGTTCGTGTCCCTAGCTCCATTCTATTCTTCATTTATTAAAAAAAACTAAGCGACTTTTTTAGACTCGTTTATATCCCTTACAATAAACAACTGTAATATGAGGTAAAACTTCAAATTATTACTAATCACTAAACTTTACAAAATTTTTATATTAGACAATTTTACCAAGATAATAAAAAATAAAAGTGAATTTCAACTAATTTAGCATAAATTGTTAAGAAATGCCGCAAAATTGTCACAAAACATGGTTCTTACAAGCTTTTTACAAGGTTATTCCAATTAATGCTGCGCTTGATCCTATCCCTTATTCGCTCGCGTCCCCCAATTGTTGGGAATCAAAGCAGAGACACAAAGGAGTGTTTGCTGTAATATGAAAAATGATGACAAGAATTCGCAATATATTCACGAATTAAATGATCAAATGTAGTAATTTTGATACAAATGTGCGAAAGTGTGGAGTCGTTGACTAAACCTCTTTGTTCTTTGCATTTATTATTCAGGATTTCGTTTTCGTCTAAAAGACAAGTCTTTGCCAAATGTCTAAAGAAGTCATTGTTTCGAAAGGAAATAACAAAAGAGTCGAATATATTCTGTTCTGAAATAATGGAAACGGAGATTACATTATACAATGTTTTAGTGTTATTGCGAGGAATGGCCTAAAACTTCTTATTCATGAATTGGTTCGTCAGTTCGTCAGTCCTTAAGACTGTGTCATCGCATTAGTGTTTGCCTGCAATGCATTCAATGCATTCGACTAACACTCAATGCGTTTATGGATTGCATTTAAGATCAATAAATGAGCAAAAAAATATGGCAAATCAGAAATTTTATCGTTTAGATTGATAAGGCAGGCGAAAAATAGCCCCATTGGGAACTCATAAACATCCAGTGCCGCACTAGTCTCTGCTGAATCAGTGTAATTTAAGTTTTCACCATTTTTTAGTGCAACTCATTTCATTAGCTGTAAAATTTAATTTTCTTTTCTTTATTCAGTTCTCACAAAAACTTTTGTCTAAAACTCTTTTTCCAATAAATTCTTTTCTTTTAAATATTGATTTCTTGATTAGACTGTCATTGATTTTTCTGTTAGAATTTGAGAAATTGAGCGATTAGTACCTCGAACAAATAGAGAATTTACGCTACCATCGAGAAATAATTTAAAAATTGAGTGAATAGAATAAAAATTTATTTGTGTCTCGAATTAAATTCAAAATTTGAATTATGGAGTCTTTGGGCGATTGAAAATATTTTTCGCATTAAAGGAATTTATGAAATTGTTTTAAAATTCACTCAATTTATTCAACAGAAACATAATAATAGAGGGATTATGCAAATGAATATTTACTATCGATTTTCTTTTTAAAAACTCGACAAAAGAAATTTTAGCCAATTTTTTTGTTGAGAATTTATTTCAAAGAATTTCTTTAAATGTATTCTTTCTTTTATGGAGAAGAAGCAAAAGTTGGGACTATTTTGTTGTTAAGGAGTGATATGTTTTGTCTGACTGTTTGTCAAAAGTTAAATATCGTTTCTCTGAAAAATGGTGTTACGAGAAAACTGCCAGAATGTCACTGAAATCCTATTCCTCTCACATATATTCTGTCAAAAATAGTCTGTCTTTCAATCGATAGTATATTTGCACGAATTCTCCGCAGAATATATTCAAAGCAGAAGAATAGCCGAAACTACAGTCAGTGAATAATTCAGGGAATAAAAGTTCAATAAATAGATTTTCGATAAGAGAGAGACACCAGAAATCAAACGACTCAGTCATAGTCATAGTCATCCAAAACCAGCCTCTCTTTGCATTTTTTGGTAGAGATCACAGAAAATAAATCACTTCAAATCAGATAAGAAGACACTGAGCTCAGGATCGCAAGAATTGTCAAAAAGAAGTTCAAATCTAGAATTTGCTAACAAAAGCATCTGCTCTTCAATGCATTCAAAGCTGACATCCCTTAAAATGTCTAAGATAACGTTTGTCTCAAATTTTTCAGTTATTATTTTTCTGTCTTTTGAGCAAAAATCTCACGAAATCTCGATTTTAATTATTTTTTTTCAAACCTAAAGTCTGTGAGACGTCACCGACTTTTGCCTCAAATAAACGTCACTTTAAATGCCTTTAAGACAAAAATTATTGATTTCTCTTAGATGTGAAGAGTGAAGCCTTTCCTTAAATTTCTACTTTAATGATATTTGAAGCGAGGGTTTAATACATTTCACATTTTCGTAGACAATTGCATGACTAGAATTTGAGGGAAGAAAACTATTTTAAGATGAGTTCTACTTTTTTGATCCTTTCAAATTGCTAATATTATATGAGTTGCAATAAAACCCATGTATTAGACCCAGGGTTAAAATAAAGAGTGACGTGGTCAAAGAAAGAATAGTGCAAAATATAAAAATTGATTTTTATAGACATGAAGTTTGTCTGAAAACAGTTTCTTCAAAACAGACTCTGAGGTAAATATCTGTAAAATTAGGTTTTCTTTAAATTTACTGCACTTTTGGCTCTTCTTTCAATTCACACCAAACTATTCTATTATTCAATAAAAGTTTGAAATTTTCGTACAAAACCTTTCGGCCATTCAGACAATAACACTATTTTATGCTCCGGGTCTTAAAATATGAAAAATGAAATGACTGTTCAGACAATCATAATATATAAGTGTTCATACATTTGAAGCTAAACTACAAAATTCTAAATGTTTTCTTCTTTTACTTCTCGTCTGCTCTTATCGTAAACGACACAAAATTTCCATAAAATATGAAAATCTTCAAAATGCTGAGGAGTTGGCACTGAATTGCGTGCAACACAACAGTGCCATAACAGGGCTATGAATTCAATTCAATTATTCAATTACTTTGAAATTCAATTTGAAGATGAATTAAAATAGTCATGCAAGTTCTATTCTCAAATGTGGTGTTGCTTTTGGGCAATGATTGTTCAAAAAGTTCTGCCACATTTCATTGAAAGGCTGATTGTGATGAAGTAGACTCAAAATGATGATGCTTTTGATGTAAGCAATCACAATCACCAATTTTAGTTTTGAAAAAAGCAAACGTTGCAAAAGACAAGTGTTTATTGTTTGAGCTATTCTGAGCTATTCTGAGCAAAATCAGACTTCAATGATGTTCTTAAGAAGTCTTTATTTTAGGTCTGAAAAGGAAAAGAGTTTTTTTGCGATAAATTTATTCGCTTTGGAAAACATTTTAGTCTTAAGCAAAGAGTCTCCAAAACAGAGCTCTACTATTGTGTAAAAACCTTTCAACTGATGAGTGAATGAATGAGTGAATGGCGTTAAATACAAATATTTGTCGTTCAGTAGTTCTTTCAATGTTTTCCAACTTTTTTATTGTCTAATTCATAAGTTTTGACAAATCCCTAACAAAATAAGTCTTTTAGAAAACACATACAAAGAAGAGAGAGTTCGCAAAATTTGGGACATAAAAGATAATGGATAAAGAATAAAGTATAAAGACCAAATTGTAAACTTTAACAAATAAACCGCTATTTAGTTGTCTTCAAAAATAATTCGAATTCCTGTTTGTTTTGATGACAGGAATAATAAACTAATTTAAGTGCGACTCAGACTCGTATCGGGCGATAAAACCCAGAATTGCATGAGGAATACCATAAAGTGTACGCTTCATTGCACAACACTCTAAGGATTCTTGCACATCTACACCAGTGAACAAGATTCAGTCTCAATATCAAAGTGAAAATGAGACTACTTTAAATTTGACCAAACTCTAATTATGCCTAAGAGCAATAGAATAGAAGGAATAATTCGAACGAAAAACTGAAATCAAATAATATCCAATGCTTTGGAGTGGACTTATTTATTCTGAGCGCAACTTCACAAGAAATCCTTTGATAATACTAATGATGGGCTCAAGTTTTCTGTTTGGTATTTAAGGCCTTTCGGTAATCAAAGAAATTGGTTGAGTTTAACGCTACCAAACTTGTGCTCAGAGATACCTCTAATTTATGTGATTACTTGAAATGAACCCGAACTCAAACATTATTTTCATCAACGGTTAAGAATTGCCAATATTTTACTATATATTTGTTGTATATTATATTCATTTGGGATCAAATTCTTAAGCTATGGTTCTGTCAGTATCTGTGACGAAGTAATGACAACTCATTTGGTCGTCGATTCAATGATAAGATGTAGAAATGCCGTCACATTCTCCAGTCATGTATTTCTCATTATTAAAGGTATAGCCAGAAGTAGACAACAAAGTAGGTGTACGTCAAAGCTTAACATCATTTCATTGTATGACATCTCTCTTTTCTAAGTCTGCGATCGACATCGCATTGGATTAAATAGAGTTTTGGCTCTAATTAGAGTCTTAAATGACATTCGTTTTACTATATCTTCAAAAAAGTCTGTCAATTATTTTGAGGCAATCAAAAAGTGGGTTAACTCTGAAATGAGGTCATTTTGAACTTGCAAATAAACTATTCAAAAGAATTTATAAGTTGTCTTCGAGTAAATATTGACTGAAAATAAGTTGAGAAGTCTTAAAATACATCCATAAAAGTGATAGTCGTGTAAAAAGTATTTTATCATATTTTGGTCAACTGAAACAACTAATGGTCTTAAGGCTAATCATAAATCAAGCTTTTGATGCCTCCAATCTCCAAGAGTTTTACTATTTTTCATTAATCTCTTTTGAAGTCTCTAATGACTAACGATAATAAAAGTGAAAAATGACAAAAACAATAGACCATAGATTAAAATATAGGATTAACTCTTATGAAGGGCTTCCCATTGAAGTAAAAGAGGCACAGAACTCAGATCAATGATATTGGGCTCACATTTATTTCATTATGTTTTTGGAGAACGCATTGAATTTTCCAACAATTTTCAGTTCATTAAAACACAGGTTTAAATGAAATTTGAATAATGCCCGGATTAGTTTACTTTTGTATCATAAGATTTACTGAATAATTAGAATCAAATAAATTACAAAAAAATGAATATGAATTAACATGAAATTTAAGTGCGTTACTCAATTCATACTCAACTCAAAGAGTGTGTGTTATCTAAGAGCAGAGTTTGCATAAGTTTATGTTCGAGTACAGTGTAGTCGGCAATCTCATTATAATGACTTTCATTTTTATAGTGCAGTGATTTTTATGGAGAATAAATTTTTCCTGTAATTAGTAAATCCATTTACTTTTGACTCAAAACAATTTCCGTAAAGAGAACTCAATAATAGAGTTAATTGTAGTCTAAAACAGTATAGAAAACAATCGATTCTTTTGCTCTCAATTCACAAATGAATGTAAACCCTTATCAAAAACGGACTTCATTTCTAAAGGGATTTCCAACGCATATCAGATTTTAAACTATTTTTCCCCAAAAGACTTGTTCTTTAATGTATTGACTGTTTTGTTACACAGATTGTATTGAGAAAAATCGACAAAATTGTTGGTTTCGAGAATTTCTTTCTTTTTCTAATGTTGTGATTGTTTTTAAGTAAAACCATTAATGGGTTCCGAATTCATTTAATGGATTTCAATTTAATTCAAACTAATGATAGAACATCACTAAACAACACTAACTTCTCTCTCTCTCTCTCTCTCTCTCTCTCTCTCTCTCTCTCTCTCTCTCTCT
>JAQGCS010000471.1:0-22282 GCA_034702105.1 Fuscozetes fuscipes
GTAGGTCATCATGGGTCATCGAAAAAATTATTAAATTCTAGATCCCAGTCACAATACAAAGTCTCACATTGTCCTTTCATTTTCTCAATGCACAAAAGTCAACAAAAAAGTCTGTACTAAGAAATAATTGTCGATTACATAATTGCCAAACAATTCATAACATAATTGATTAATGAATTTCAATTTGACGAATACACACAACATTCCAATTGTCAACAATAGCCCCGGGCAACAAATAACTTTAAATTAATGAAAAAAATTCGGCACGAAGCATTTGGCGCAACACATATTACATAAAATGACAATACATTTTATTTTATTTTTAACAAGATTGTTTTAAAATAGAAATTGGGCGATAAATGAAAGCCAAGTAGGAGTTGGCAATGAATTCAAAAATTTATTTTTACTCTTTGAATCAGGAATAACAGGAAATAAAGTTATTTTGTTATATTATCAAGGTAATCTTGCTTGAGTACCAAAATAGTCATAAAGTAACTTTATTAAAGTTGGGAAAGAATTGCGTTATTTATGAATAACTTGTTTTTGTGCTTAACTTTAGAACTAAAAACAATAATATGAGGAAAGAAACGACACTTCAGTTCACAAATGTTTTAGTCTTAGAATTGTTTGGTTTGTGTTTCGCTTATTTTGACTTCAATTATGTTTATTTCATACAAACATTGATTACTATTAAAACAAACAAACCTTTTATGTGTTTAATGTTTTTGTCTCACAAACGCCACAAACAATGAGTTCTTCGACGACAATAACATACGAATCGATGTTAACATATCTGCAAACGGCTGAGAAACAGATCGATTCGACACTTGACCCGTTCGACTGTCACCACAACTACGACAATATCTCTGACCTCCAGATCTATTGCGATGCTCTTTCGGAGCACATGTGCCACGAGTTGACTCTTTTGGCACAACCGCTGTTGGATCGGACCACTGTTGACAAGACTATAGACATGAAGCAATCACTAGAGTCGATCGATGACCACAAATCATTGACGGCCTCTAAGAGTCACTCAATCGCCAGCTTTGACTCACATTCGTCACAATCGGCACCTCTTCTCACAAATAGTGACAACAGTTTAGTCAATACAATCAGTAGTACTTCGAGTGACCACAAGTCCCGCAATTACTTCAATGATAATAATTATGGTATTAGTTATCACCGATTGAGTCAATACGAGAACAACGACGAAATGCAATTGTCTTTAATCACTGCAAAACACTTATCGATTATCGTAAGTCTAATTATTTGCCATTTATTAACATCTTATCTAAAGTTATATCAAATGACAAATCACTCCAAAAGAATATTAAATTACTTTCATTTCATTTATAGAAAAATTGTTTTTCTTCTCAAAACGAAAATAACTTCCCTTTTAATACAAATTCGTTATTTGTCTCTACTTTTTGTCAGATTTTCAAAATGATTAGTATTTCAAAGCTTTCGTTCAAAACATTTCTATAATTATTTATTTTTTTTTTTTTTACTTTTTCTGTCTTTGAGTTTCATGTCTTATGTTTTGGACATTTTTTGGCAACTTTTCGATTATTCAAAATTAAAACTCATTTTTGAAGCGTTTATTTCCTTCTATTTTAAGTTTCTATGAATTGCTTTGAATTAACAAAAACTTATTTCACTTTGAATTTGTTGATACTCTGTTGTGAGGTTAGGTCTTATAAGTATTGAGAGGGCGGACATTCTTTTAGATCATTGCACTATTTTCTTATCCTTTAGATCCGGAATCATTCAAAAAATATCTAACAAAAAATGTCTAATTTTTATTCATTTCTGTTATATTTGTGTCGAAATTTAATTGTAGTGAAAATGACCATACTCATTATCTGTACATCACAAATGAAAACTTACTAAGGGATCAATGTATTCAATATAATCAAATTATTCACAATTATTTGTATTTATAAGTTATGGTGAATCGCAACTAATCTGTTTGTAAACCCATTTAAGTGAATCAATCAAAGTTTGGATCATTTATTTAGCATATCTAAAACTGAATGTGCCTGCTCTATAATTATTGTGATTTTCTTATTTAAGGATTCAAATTGACCTGTTTTCCATCTACTTTTTTATATGAAAAAACTATTTCTAGAATCAAACTGTTTGTACCAAATGTTTTACAATCATATTCGGTGCGGTTGAGGACAGCACTAACTTCTTTGTGTTAAGCACTCAAATAAATTGAGAATTTAGTATCGATTTTCTCATTCATAAGAATGCCATCAAATCATTAAAAACATAATTTGGAGAAACAATGTCTGAACTTTAGATAATAACTACTTTGAAAATAATGATTACTAGACCACAGAATTTTAGTTATTTAACTGCTATTATATAGTATAATATCATTAACCTTAGACTTGGTATATGTCCGAATCCAGGGATGGCCAAGCTTTTCGGCTCTAGGGGGTAGTTTTTCCAAAAGTCGCTAAAAACCACTTTTTGGTGTAAATAAGCGTATTTTAGACTTTTTTAAGCAAAAAAGTCAAAAAGAAAAAACTCAAAGGGGGACCGAAGTAAAATACAAGCCGCTTCGCTCGGCGGCGACCGGGTATACCGCTAATGTTCCACCTCTATATTAAAATTGTAATTATATGATAAGAGTTTTAATTTTATAATTATTTTTTGCATTTGATTGTAATCAATATTACATTCAATTAATTAGAGGTTTAATAGAAATGATGTCAGATTTGTTGGATTTTCTTCCCATCTGAGCATTTCTACCAAACGATCCTTGAATTTATGCATTCAATATAATCAGAGATGGCCAAGGGCCAATTCCTCCAGATTTTAAGAATTTGCGGAATGTCCTCATGAATGACCCTCAACAAAATCATACGCACTTTCGGACTTTGAAAAAATAGTCGACCAAAATGTTGGAACACTCACTAAAATTTACAATTGATTAGTCTAGTTAATGTTATTTCCAAATGTATTAAGCAGGCATGTCAAGTCGACTCCAAGAGTTTGTTTTGATCTTGCTTTCGGCATGGCTAAGTAAAATAATAAACAGGACAATTGGGCGAACAAATATCTGGAAACACTTATAAAATGTGGCATTTTTATTTGAGTTGTTGTGGCAGCCACCCTACCCTTTATCCTAAACTTTGGTTAGGAATTCGCATGAGTTGGCGTACCTTGACCATCCCTGAATACATTTTTCGATAAATACGATTTTAAATAACTAGTTCATTTTGTACTTATTTATTAGAGTTATAATTATTGACTAAAATCCTTACTATTTTGAAATCCATTCATTATTTTTATATATTCTTTTAATTCATTGCTTTTCTGAAGCATTTCTTTTGCTTTTTAAATGAACTTAAGGTGTAGTCAAGTGTTTAGTGAAAAACATTAGACTTTAATTGAATTTCAACAACAAAACCATTAATTTGAGTCAAATCTGATATTAAATCTCATAAATCATTGAAAATTACATCAAATAACTAACTATAAGTCGACTGCGATCTAATCGAAAACCAATTAACCATTTAATTGATGGAAAATTCTGTTTTTTTACAATTCACTCAAAATAATCTGATTTTTACTAATTATCATTTATAGCGACAACAGAAGGCTTTCTCTAATATTCATATGAATGGCGTTAAGAATAATATAAATAATTCACTGAATAGTCTCTCGAATCGTCATTTCCTTGGATTGAGTACAAAGTCAGTGCTTTTCGGTTGTGAGTTGGATCAGATCGAAGCTTCAAACTGTGGACAGGCATTACCGCCTTTTATAGAGCAGTGTTTGGTCTATTTGGCGCGAAATGCGATCGATTCGGTGGGAATTTTCCGCAAATCTGGTGTCAAATCTCGTATAATGTGTTTGAAAGAGCAGTCGGAAAAGGGACTGGATATTAATTTGTCGGATGTTTGTGTGTATGATATGGCAGATGTGATCAAAATGTGGTTCAGAGAACTCAAACCAAAGCAACTCTTAACGCAACAAATCATTCATTTCTTCAAACAAAACAAAAAAGAGCTCTCATTCTGTGCAATACCTGACACTCAAAGAGTTGTTTTGCATATTATTCTCAGATTTTTAGCCCTCATTGCGAACAATTCGAGTGTCAATCAAATGAATTCACATAACTTAGCCATTTGTTGGACGCCCTCATTGTGTGACTGTCCAGATCCAGATCAACAACTTTTTGACGCCCAGAAGTGCCTCGAGTTTTGTATCGATAATTGTGAACAACTTTTCGTCGTTTCTCTAAATTCTTATCCGATTGACATCACTCCAAACGATAGCCATCTTCCGCACAAACACGAGGCCACAGCTTTGGTCGAATGCGGACCCACTGATGCTCTCAATCGTATTCTATATGAACGACAAGTTTTCGATCCGACAATAATTGAGTGGAATATTAGTGAAGAGGTGTCTGCGGACAGCGATATCTTTATCATACGACTGCAATCCAGTGCTTTCCTTCCCATTAAAACCTTTTCAATTGAAAGGAAGTGGAGAATCAATACATTGAATAACATTGAAGTAATAGAAAACGGGCCCTTATATCAGTCACGTTGGTCTTTGACCGCACAGGACGGGGGAATTACTTCTGTCGCCCACAACATTGCTGTCGACTTAAGGTATTATTTGATTGAAATCTTATTGAAAACACAGAATATTAGATTCAATCCTTTGTTCATTATTTAAGTCAATTAAGTCTATCAAAAATGTGTGCCCGCAATAGGCAGGGCTATAGATATTTGAGAGTCAAGTGTATTAGCATTTTATGCCTATAATTTGTATGAAAGCCATGTATTGGAGGCGGTATTAGATTGGCTCTAATGTCAGTTTTCTCATTAATAAGATTCTCCTTTTATTAAGTCTATGTTTTTATGCATTTTTTCAAATATTCATTTAATGGGCAGAAAATGCAAATTTATATTCATTTATATGATTCCCATTTTAAGCCCTTTTGTGCCATTTCTTAGAAAAGCAGCTTTTCTTTAGAATAGTGGGTGTTTTGCCGCAAATCAAACGCTTTTTCTTCAAATTTAATTCATTTTTAAACTTTTGTCTATCAGAAAATTTAAAAAAAAAGTCAAGGTGCTTTATCATAAGCTGCTTAAAATATTAAAGTATTTTTAAAATGATAACTTTTTCTAATTGAACCTATGTGATAAATTTGAATCATACACTTACCGAGTAATCTATTCTGAGTTAAGCCTCTGAGAGGTTTTGTTAGAATGTGTTGAGTCATTTTGTGGAAACCCCTAAACTGTCAAACTAGTGATGAATTGGAGAGAATCTAAAATCATATAATTATATAAAATAAGCGATTAATCAATTATTTAATTCTGAAACAGAGGCCATTCGTATGAGTGGTACGACATCACATTCCCGGTCATACATAACAAACAACTGGAACTCTTGAAAAAGTCATTCCTCATCAGCAAAAACGCATCGAAAGAGTCAGAGATTTGACATCACTTTAAAATTGAATGAATTTTCAATTTGTTTTACTTTTTATTACAAGTGATTCATTCGCTGCCAATAATTCGTTGGAAATCGTGTAATGAATTCATTATATTTTGAGTCAAACATTTGTTATACAAAAAACCACTGAATTGTTGTTATTTTAATTAACTTTTTCTTTGATTCTTTGGTCTAATGTTTTGTCTGACAAACAAATCGCTGACCTTTTAGTCTCTTATTTTTTTAATAATCGCAAAGAATTAATGAATCGAATGATAAACGGGTCATAAATTCATATATTATTTTTGAGATGAATTGGAGTTTATTTTTATATGTTATCAAATATTTGGATAATTAATAACATATTTAACATTATTATAAGCGACGACTTTTCATATTTATTGAGTGTTTTTCTATTGCGAGCCATATCTCCAATCGATGATCACTATTAAGGCGTCGTTTTTTTCATTTTCAGAGTTTTATATTAAAATCAATTAAAGAGTTTACACAATATTAAACTTATTTCTATATTTGATATTTTTCTGTAAATTTTCAAATAAACTGAAAATATTTTATTTATTAAAATGAGATTTTATTGTATTTTATATTCAATATATGCCTCAAAATCGAATATACGGTAGTTCTTGGCTTTCCGTTCCAGAGGCAAAAAGAACCCCTTTTGTTCGATTCTCAAGAGTCCGAATTCCATCAAGTAGAATTTTTCACTACTTCTTTGGAATGTAGTATATAGTTTTGAGCGTGGTACCACCATCCCGCCCGTCCACACCCCCATCCCCGCTTTCAGAAATTTTGAAAATTTAAAATTCACTTTAGTAAGCGTTTTTAAAGAGAAAAGGGTTTGAGGCTGTTCTAGATTCTAGCCTATATTGAGCTACCTGAGAGAGAATAATAAACAAGGATGTACCCAAATCCTCGTGAGGGTTTGGGCATATTCTTGGGTGAATTGAGAGAAGCAAATAACTTTTGGCGAGGGCTACAAAGTATATTGGGGATTTCATCTGCCACATTGACAGTCATCAACCCATAAATGTAGTGAAAAAATACGAATCTCCTTTTATCTGATATCAAGGTAAACTTAGTTTATCATCTCTAAATTTAGTCTAGATTCAGTTTAAATCGATTTAAATTGAGCAAATTAATCAAAATGGAGGATAAAATGATTCACAATTTTTGGGAGTCATGGGGTCTATGGCTATGATTTTTGTGATGTATTTTTCCAAAATCTTCACTCATATTAGGAATAGGTTTGTCTTCACATTTATTCGGCGCTGACTAACGAACTGAACATAAATTGGGTTAAATCCTAACTTTGAATAGTTTTAGCGACTCTTCAGCATTAAAAGTATTGAATTGTTTGTGAGCTGAGCACAGCTCAGCACAAATACTAATCTCCTTAGGCTTCCCATTGTTTTGATTATTGGTCTCATAATTGATGACTTTTTCACTTCAGATAAAATAATGAGTCGAAAGCAAAGCAGAGATAATTAAGTTTTGTGCGAATCGCCGAAAGAGACGATTGTTTTGTGAAAATTAAACTTTGATTCTATCGATTGTTCGTTAGATTAAACTTTTGGTGTAATTTAATGAGAGCTGTATTTAATCGATAATCAATTTTATTGAATGAAATTATCGGCGAAAGGATTGGTATATAAATGAGAAATACATATAATTTATGTGATTAATCACTTCTATATTAAATATAAACTCACAAATTATAGAATGTATAGCAATATATCATTTAATTATATATAACTTGTGATAAATCGTTAAAATTTAGTTAATTTACAGAAAATCAAATTTTTATCATTTAATGTAAATTTCACTTAAATTAAGCGAAAAAAACACTCAAATCATAAATAAATTTAGAGATTTTTTCTACAATCCGTGCAAAAGAACTCTTCCAAAGACGCGATTTGATCCGGATTTTCGACACCAATGCAGAGCTGATGGAACCAACCACTGCACGCGCCGTCGCACTGCACCCAATTCACTTCAGCCACTGATAATTAAAAGGAAAAAATTACTTTTTTTTAAACAAAAGAGTGATATTTTATGTCTAACCGTTTGGTTTTAAGCACTTGTCAGCCATAGAGCAGAGTTCGTCGCTGTCCTCACTCTTAGTTTTTTTGCCACTCTTTTTAACTTTTGGGACACATTTTTCATTTCGTTTGACAATCTTTTCCTTTGAATTGATTTTTTTCTTTTTGTTTTGAGTCTCGAAATCGGAAATAGATTTTCGTTTAATGGAATCGAAATCGTTGTCTTCGATATCATTCTTTCGTAAAACAGTCCTATAATTGGGTCTAAAATAAAAAAAAGTTTAGTCCAAATTCATTACAAGTTTTTGAAGAGCACTGACTGAGACAACAACCAAATAGACCACAAGTGTGACGTTTCCTCCAGAGTTACTTCCAGACAATTGCCTTCAAATAGCAGTTCAGATAAAAGTTTCTGCGACTCAGGTTTCAAATCAATGATAGGTTTGGGTGTCGTCTCTACTGATTAATTGCACAAAATTGAAATTAATTTATTGAATAAATAGAATATTTAAGGCCTACCCCTTAGAACGAGCGGCGATTTTCTTTTATGTTTCAGTGGAGACGATTCGATTGAAGAATTTGATTCGGTTGAGACCATAGTCGTCGATTGCAATTCCGAGGGCTGACTAATTGGTTGAGATCTTTGCAACTGAAGCAGTGCCTGAGCTGTCGCCTCTTCGACAGCCAATTCTTCAGTATTGCGATTCTGAGGCAATTGACTCGAATCAGAAGAACTATTTATTTGTGATAAACTGAAGTTCGGATCGCTCTGCAGTTTAAGGACCCGATTGTGCGCTTCGGCCAAATCGGGATTTGATTTGAGTGCCTCTCGCGCTCTGTTTTGCCAATTGATAGCTCTTTCTGCCAAACATTGAAGGAGGTCCCCCTCCAGTATCCTTACGGGCAGTTTTTGAAGTGAACACAAAAGAGTCAAAATAGTCTCGACTTTGGGTCGTCTCCCTCTCGAACATAAGTCACAAATGAAGTGCTGTTGAGGTTGGAGGGTATCAGATGTAGGAGCCGTCTGTAGACTTATTTGTTTTTTGCGCATATAAACAGACTGTAAGTTTTGAATACAAGAGTTATGAAACCAATCGCAACACAACTGACACTCAATCATCCACTCGTCCTCTTCTTTGCCACAAATACAGAATTTGAATATTTGTTGCTTTTGCTCAATAGGTTGGTCGGTGGGGATGTCGGCCACCAATTCATTAGCCATTCTCTCCAAATACATTCTTTTTGGGGAATTTTTTTGTCTCATTTGTGTCAAGTAATTGATTTCCTGGTCTTCGAAGAGCTTATAGAGTGCGACGATATGTGTTCGCGAATACTCTCCATTCAGTTGTGTCTCAAAAATACTTTTTTGTGTCTTAAGATTGGAATCGTTTTTACGATCTTTTGTGGTCTGTGTTTGTGATGACATTCTCTTCAAATAATGATATAAAGTGCGCGAAGAATATGAAGTCTCTGATTGACTGATGGATGCGATTCGAGGAATAATGATCTGAATTATGGGATATAATGAGTTTTTCTTAGAAAATGTTCGGTTGAGTCGATCCCTCCAATTACGCGCAGCGCTTATGGTTGAGTTCAAATTCGCCAAATGCTCTAATTGACAATCGATGGCGTTGGCCGACACCACTAACTCTTCAACCGTTTCAATCATAGGCGCCTCACCAGAGTTGGCAGTCTTCGGACTATGCCTTTGATTTTCATTACCAAATATAACATTTACTCGACTGATCCAATTGTGGGCTTTCTCTACGCACTCATGAATTTTATCGATTTGTGGCGAAAGATCAAGTCTTTTGAGAAGTGGGTTGTTTCCGGCCTCACTCTCCAGTGATTCGAGCAGTGCGAGTGACGGTTTGCACGCATTTGGCTCAGATTCGTTCGGTTCACTCTTAACGATAAAACACTCATTGGTTTTGTCGAACCATTTGATTGATTCGTCGACCATTTGTTGTAAATGATTGAGTTTTGAGTTAATCAGATCCGTATTAACGGCTAATTTCATTCCGATATCAATCAAAGACTTAATGTTTGGGATTTCATACTTCTTCTGGTCATTAACCTTAACGTCCTCTTCATGTGAACCAATTATTTGGTCGCATTCCTCTAACCATCGGATCTCTTCTTGTTTATGTCGAAACGCTTCGAGTTGTGGCCCAAAATCGACGACAGTAATAGACTGGGCGTCCATAAGAACTGCCTCTAAATCTGAAGACTTAAGCGATTCGTTTACTTGATTTGCGTTTTTAACGTCGAGGACACTCATAATGGAAGTGGCGATTGAATTACACCTTTCAATAAGTTGTTTAAGACCTTCTTTTTCTGGTATTTCACACTGAAGTTCCTCTATTTCGTCGTAGAATAGACTGATTTCCTCTAACGTCAACTTTATATTGAGATTATCGCGAAGTCCGCCGTTTGCGTTACGACCGGCCGTTGACCTCAAAGTTCGTTTTACGGGTGATTGAGGCAGTTGTGGGCCAACAGTTTGCAGTTGTTTTCGAAACATTTCCTGCTGTTTGAGCAGATCTTTGGCTGCTTTCGAGCATTTGTTCGCTTCAGTTACCATTGTATGCAACTGTTCGTAGATATCAGAGTTCGTCGGATATCTGTTGACAACGGCGTCATTCAGAAGTGACTTCAATTCTTTGAGTGAAGGAATTGGCTTCTCTTCTGATCAAATATTCAAAATAACATTAAAAAGATTTTAAATTCTTGACTAACTGACCTAGTCCATTTCCATTTTCATCGTTTGAGTCAATTTTCTTGATGAGTGTTTGAACCTTTGAGGCCCAGTCATCAAACTTTTCGGCCCTTTTTCTCAAATGATGTAACATAATGGGCAACTCATCTAAAGTATATCTGTATCGAAGGGTGTGGTGAGAGGGCAGACATGTTGTACATAAGTGTTCTTTATGGGCGAGACAGACCAGTTTTGCTGAAAAATTAAGTGTCAATCAATATTCAAAATATTTCACAATAGTTGTCATACTTTGATCACAACTACAGGTGAGGGCTGACAGAAAGCAAGTGGTTTTACAGTATTCGCACTGTCGTTCGTCGTCCTGAAGCAATTCAAAGGCTTCCCTCTCGGCATTAGTCACACCCCACTCGAGTAGTGCCAATCGCGAAGTTTTCTCGCACTCAACCATTCTTAACATGTCTTTGTATGTCTCGACCGCCAGATTGATCTCCAGATGGTTGGGATCGTTAGCCATTTTGCAGATGAGTTCGTCGTGACTGAACACCGGAAACCTGTGAAGCATTGCGTAGTGAGTGATACAAACGCGTCCGATCGGCAGCCAATCCGAAGGGGCAAAGTTGACCGCTTCGGCAAAGTTAAGGCCCTGATTAAAGCCTGTGTGATATGCCCGCGGAAAGGTCACCACAAACTCACCCGCAGCTTGGTTACAACGATATACCTGCTCATTATTTCAATTATTAATTAAGTGGATTTGTGGCAACAGATAGAGGACATACGGGAACTCCATCCTGCATCAAGATATTCGGGTTACAGATAGTCACCAATTGGTGGAGAAGATCCGGCTGTGATTTGAAAAGTTCAGGCGCTGCTCTTTTCATAGCTCTCTCAAATGTTTCTGCGTGTTCTCCTGGTACTCCATACCAAGTTTTTGGTTCTCCCCAATGAAGATAATTGATGGAATACGTCCAATGGTCTTCATTGTGCCAGCAAAAGGTGGCGAAACACATGCCCACATACATCCACGGAATAATCATTCCATTAATGTTTGCATTTATGTGTCGGAAGACACTGCCCTCCAAAACAGGGATATTATTTAAATTCCATAAATGGTTAATATATTCCTAAACCAATGAAAAGTTTGTATTTTCGGAAACATACTAAATATGATTGAGTCAAACCATATCAGAAGGCAATAGATTTTTGGTGAGTTTAGTCGGAAAACCACTGCCGTAATCATTAGTGTGGAGGTCTGCCCCATATTCTACAGTAACCGACTCTTCAATCGCGGAAACTAAGCGCCAAAATTCTTTTTCAGCCAAAGATAACGACACCGACTAATAAGAGATATGAACTAAAAAAGGCTGTATTTAAGGCTCAATGGATTACATGTGCTGGGCGATTGAAGTAATCGGCTTTGAACTGATCGGCCATTTCTCCGAATTCACTCAAAGTATAGTTCTTTGCCGACTGAACGAAACCGAACTCATGTGTGTAGGGTTGAGGGTATGATTGGACGAGCATTGCTAGACATCGGTGACAGTGCCAAACACCTATTGAACCAAATGTTTGTCAATTCAGAATCCAACCAAAGATTTATCACACAAACCTTTGGGCCAATCGTTGAGAGGAGGAATTAGACAATGGGTGTGGTATGTGTTGGTGCAGTTATCGCACGTCAGAAGCATTGGCGTCGGATTGGTTTCCCCGCAATGCAGACAAACCTGAGATAAATGCAAAGACCAGTTCTTTGAATTACCCGAATCGTTAGTAGCGTCAGTGCTGTCATCACTGACCTTAACCGCCTGTTCTTTCACTGTCTGTTCGGATACATAACCAGGCATTTTTGGCCCAGCGCCATACACTTGTAGCTTTTTCAGTTCTTTATTCTGAGAATTGGGTGAAACGAGTAATGGGTTTTGATTTGGAGATATTGATTGTCTTCTTAGGACCCGCTTTTCTGGAGTGGTGTCTGCGCCTAATTTGTCATTTTTATTATCTCTGCTTTCATTGTCGTCATCTGATGGGAGAAGAGTTGGCTTTTCCTCCTTACAAATCGACAAATTATTTTATTAAATAAATACATTTACAGATAGTGTTACTGACAATATCGGGTCCTATTGTGGCTCCGCTTTGAAATACATCGTAAGGAAAAAGGATTCGCTCGTAATGTTGTCGCAGAAGAGAAGCTATCGTTCCTTTATTTGAAGCGTTGCCTTCATTTTAAAATTTAAATATTAGATTAATAAAGAAATCAAAGCACTCAACATATACTTCCGTATCCCATACGAGAGGCAACTCGAGACCATTTCCTGTCTCGAGTGCAAATCTCAAAACCACCCTCTTCTTTGACAATTCGATGCAAATTATATAAATCAAGAGAACGTCTCTCCAAATTCGGAATCTTAAAGGAGGCGCCCTTTGAGACAAAACGACTCAATGTTAAATCATTTCAGAGATAATAGAATCAATAGGAAAATCATTCGACAATCGGTTCAGACAATGAAATTAAAACATATGTCAGGAAATAAACAGTCAGTCAATATATCACTTAATAGCAATCTTTGGGATAACGAAAAGGCCTAAAATGGAGTTTAATTACTGAAATCTTACCCTAATTTTGTCTTTAAAAGGCGATCCCTTTCACAACAGAAAGAATGTTAGACTGACTTTAAGTTAAAGTTTGTTATAAAGAATCAGATTTTGGTTTTAGTTTAAGTATTAAATTGATTTAACACATAATTAGAGTCGATTTTAAAGGAAGGCATGTCTAACCTGCAAATCCCAAAATTTAACGATTTGTTCGATGAAATTCAATTTGATTCTTGTGGTGGCCTCCAATTCATTTAGCCTTTGAATTCTTGGAGTAAATCTGAACTCTTCGACGGCAACAGCGAATGGCGGCTGAAATGTCTGAAATTTGGAAATCAAAACAATTTTTATTGAAATCTGAGAATTAAATCCATTTCTGGGAATAAATATTTTCAATAATAGTTTGTATTTCGATTGAATTCATAGTAAAAGTCAGTATTGAATTTATTGTTAACCGAAAAACAATTGAATGTTAGCCATAGTAAGGGTGCGGCCTATATGTTGTGCCCATTGCTCACAATTTTTCATAAAATGTCCGATTAATTAAATCAAAATTATTAAATTCAATGTAATATTGAGATTACTTTTAGCTCAACTTAATTATGATTCGCGAGAAATACATAAACTAATAGTAATCTCATTAAAAGGCAATCATTTGCAAAGATTTGAGGAAATGAATGCAATGCTCTAACATTTAAATCAATTTTAATCGATTATTAATTTAAACCATTTGGTCTTCAAATCTATTTATTTTGGTTTTCAATTCACCTAAAAGTGACTCAATTATCGACTAATTAAAAGAAAACTAAAAAGGATTAGTTTGTGGTTAAAGTGGAACGAATTCAAATTATCTGTTGGCAAAACATATTTAAGCGAGAGAGGGGTCAAGGGGTCATACATTGGGCGGCACTATTTTACAGATGCCGTGAGGTTCGGCTTCGGGTCTGATCTTCGATATGTATTCGAGTGGTCCCAAAGCGAACTCTTCGGCCGTCGGATAAAACACAGGACATTCGGGCGGAGGTATGAACTCATAGTCATTGGCCTGACTTGTGCTCAATGAAGAAGTTGTGCTTTTGTTGTGTCCATTGAGAGACGGGGGCGTAGAAGAGGCGTTCGGTTCTGTGATTGGCGTCGAACTCATCCCAAAAAGAGTGTTGTAATCGATGGTCAAAATTGACTAATAATTTGTTTGAAACCCAATTAAAAGGAAAACTTAATGAAAATAAGCGTTAATGAAGTGTCGAGTAAGTGATCGACAAACAAATTAATTGAATTGGATTTAAATAATTGTTTGAATTCATTGTTTTGGTGATAAAAATGGCGTTTTTTGCGTACAGTAATAGTTTAGTGGCTTTTAAACAGAGAGTCAAACAAACTCTCGACTCAAGTCTTGCCTCAAGTGAGCGATGTTTCCATTGGTTACAAACACCAAACGTTTGCAAACTTTTTTGTTCTCAAAAGCAGTTTGTTTTGCTATCACTCCGCCCGACAATAATCCACTTCATTTTAATACCAATTATTTATATTTTTAATTAATAATTCATTTATTCTTTTGTCAAATAATGTTCTCATATATGTATTTAAATGCTTAGTCTTAGAATAGAGTTGCTTTACAGGCAGTATTTCATTGATTTGCACTCAAATTTATTGCCCTGCATAAATGACATTATAAATAATGTTTTTACAATCTTTTTGCTTATAAGAATAAAAGTTACCATTTCATTTTTTAAGCTCTTTTACCAAATATGTGACAGATCAGTTTGGCAGCACATCTGCCGTCAATTTAATTGTATGGTAATACTAAACTGTCCTACTTTAGGGTATTTTCCACTCAATTAGTTACTTCGTCAAAGCATGAAGAATCTTATCTAGTTTTCCCATATTAAATACCAGGGTAACAGTCTAACAAATCAATTGATTGTAAACCAAAATATCTAACTGGTTTAATTTGATAAGAGTTGATAAATTTTTGATGATGCAGTCAAACCATTATATAAGACCCTCGTTAAAATCCTTCAAATGTTATGTAAGCGCTTTAGACTTTTCGAGAATAAATTGTTAATTGCTAATTATTAATTAATTGCTCGAATAAACACAATTTAAACTAAATAACTATATTTAATGTTAATTTAGCCAATAATTAGCTATTTTCGATATTTTTGCAGCGAAATACCCCTTAAGAAAAGTCCTTAAAAATACTGCCATGAAATGGAGTTGCTTGGTTATCTCTTACTTAAAGTGACTAATGTGAACTGTCCAATTGTCTCAAAAATGACTCTTCCTCTTACAACTTGTGAAGCATATTGAAATAACGATCCTTTTTGGTGATCTAAATTGAATTTTCTTTTGAAAATTTGTACAATGTATATTTTGAAAATTATCTTAGCTAAATGATATTTTAGGTTGAATCTAACTGATCAATGCCATGTTACTTTATGCTTTTGGCGACAAATAATGAACAAAAATACATATGATTTTCCTATATACAATCACATATTTTATAACCTTTGTAAAACGAGAATACAGTGAATTAAGTTATAAGTGAAAGACGGCGTCAGTAGTTCTGCACTTTTCACCAGTAATTCAAAAATCGATTTTGAGAGTAAAGAATTGTAATCAAAATACTCTATGAGCAGGGATGGCCAAGGGAGAGGGGTAGGCCTCTTAACCCCTCCTAGAGTCAAAATATTGTCAATCAAATCCGATGAGTTTTGACCCACCCTCTAAAATTTTGGCAAAATTTAACATTACAGGTATACCCCCCCCCCCCTCCTTAGAAATTTTCGTCGGTCTTCATCCGGGTTAGACCCCCTCTAGACCCGTCGAGCTTGGCCATCCCTGCTCTATGAGCCACAATTTTTGGGTATATTCCATGATTCGATGAGGCTCGACATACCAAATGGCAACCTCCTTGAAGAAATGGAAAGCGGTTAAATCAAGGATCTCTCATCTTTTATTAGATTCAAAATGTTAGAGAAAAAGTTTGTACATAAATTTGTTTGCAAGACTGTGTGTGTTCTGATTGGTTATCCATTTGATTGATAGTATTGTGTATTAGTGACACTATTGAGTCATTATTCAAATGTTGTCAAACAATGCGCTCACATAACAGTTAGGATTTGCATTCAAATCAGTTATTACAGCACTTCTTCAACAACTCTTCATTGTTTTATTAAGTGATATTACAGTTTCTTTCTCTAAACCACGAAACAACTAGCTATAATAATTGAGCTAGTATTATATAATTGGGAATTATTGACTCAAATTTTACCACTGTATAACCATTTACATTTAATTACTACTCATTTGATAGAGTATTTTGAGTGTGTTTAATTAATTTACTGATTTAATTAGAAAGTTAAGGATAATATAATTTAGAGAAACATAAATAGACTTAACTATTATTTATAAATTGTTGTACAGTTCTAATAGTATTTCTATAGTTAAAAGTTGCGATTTTATGCAGCGATAGAAGCGATCCATTCTGTGCTTTATTTTAAAGAATATGATCGAAACAAATGCAAATATACGACATTCGGCTCAAATGTGACTCAAGATTGTGAGTCATTTCCTCGCAATTGATTGAATGTCAACACATTGTATGCACTCTATGTTTGTCTTCGTTATCAAAGTTACCATACCATGTCTTCAGGCAATCCAGGGTTGAAACGCATGCAAGACATGTAAAGCAGTCGGCGCTCAGCTTAGGCTAAAGTTGTGAAGTTTGATTGGCCAATAATTCATTATGTGAGCCCCAATTAACACTCAATTGATTTCTTTAGTGGCACTTCTCTTCCTTTCGCGACAAAAATGTCAAACTTTTACGTAATTAGTGATACGCATAAACTCAACCTGATACATCGATTTTAATATTTTAAGAGCTCATATCAATTAAATTTCATCCAAGTTTTTGCAAGATGATCAATTGCTTTAAAGAACGAAAAAAGTGGGCCTCACTTTCGATGAGGACATCACAAAGAGAAATGTTTGCACTAAAAACTCAAAACTTTAAAGTTTGATATTTGGAAAACTGAATCAAATATTTAATTATGTGGATTATATTTAGTAAAGCAATGTTTCGTTAAATAACTAATTATTTCAGTGATTATACATTAATTTTGTTAGAATTTAATCGAATATTGAGTTAAAGCTGAAGCATTGAGCTCGAGATTATGATTATCGAGCATCAATTGGCCATCAATTGGTGATGATTGTGGAGATGCCACTCATTGGGCGCTAAATGAAGAACATCGGCGCTGTTTATCACTCAATGAATTAATTTATGGCACAAAAAGTAATACAAAGACTGACAAAAGAGGTTTTATATGAACAGTAAAACAAATAAATTGTGTGCATCACAAGTAGTTAACCAATTGTATAGTCAATAAAGCTGTCCAATGGATGAGTGGAACAGTTGTGGCCAAACATCTTAAATGTTGGTCTAAAAAGTACGGCTGAATAAACACTAGAAGTTGTGCTGCATTTCTCGTGCCTTTAAGGGATCATTGATTCGACCGAATCTCTAATTCAGAGTATTAGAGCTGTTTCTCCTCCTTTGGTGCTACGGGTGCTGTGCTGGGCTGTATTGTTTAGGATCAGATAATTTGATACTTTCTATCCTTTTATTCTCTTACATCCATTTCGCTGTTTTGTTATGTCGTATGAATAGATATTATAAACAATGTTTAGTATTCCGGTCAGAATATTTGGTCGTCAGTTATAACCAGAGTCTGTTCGCACAAACACTATACGACAGTCTGAGCGCCGACTAATTGTGTCGAAAAATGTCTCACTTTATTTTTCGTTTGTCTTCAGTCATCATTTATTCTTCGATGTCAGTCCTAATTACTTGTCTCTGAACTAAGTTTTGTCTTTAAATCCTCTAAATGCGCACTAAAGCGATAGAAAACACCAAAATAATACCAGAGCTGGGATTTGGGTTAAAGAAATTCACTAATCTGTCAATAACTGAGTTTTGTTGGCTTTTGTGCGTCGTTTGCATTATTTCTTCCCTTATATCCAAAATACTTATATTTCTTCAAATCTCCAGATATTATATTCTCTTAAAAACTGAACATTTAGTCCAAATCTAATAAATATTTTTAAGAATTATTCAATTTTTCACTCAATTAAATTATCGCTAATTATTATGTTTGCAAAATATTTATGGCAAATGCACAGGGACACCAGTGCAAGTTTATGGCTGAGCCTTTATTTAAGTGGTCAACTCAACTCTCATCTCTTTCTTTGAATCAATACTTTGCTATAAATTATTTTAAAGGTTCATAAAAAATAAGAAATAATTTTTATTTAGAAAATTGTGTTTAAATCATAAATCTTATGAATCCAAATGCAATACACCTCAAAGGACGTCATAAAACCTACATTGACTGCTGGGGTTCATTTCAAGTACCCACAATTCTTAATTAATAAATTCCCATTGATGAAAATGGTAGAGGATGTCATAAATGATAGAGGAGGACTTCCTTGACAATTTTGTAAATTAGCATAATAGGGGATCCCAGTGGAGGTCGGTTCTCAGTGATGCGGGTAAAAATTCATCACCTTTAACCATTTTGGCATATCCTATTTTATCAACAAATAGCTTAAAATCGGGCAAATTTTCAAAATATTTTAGTTATAAAATTTTGACATCCTCATTTGATTCAGTAACATACCTGTATGATTTAGCCGGAGTGTCTCTAAGGTATCTAAAAATAGTGACAAATATTGTTTAAAACCTATATTTTAATGATTAAAACAAGTTGGGATCAAACCTAATTCCCACTACATTTACATCCTATTGAAATCCCCATCAAATATTGTTGTTTCACGTCCTTTTTGATTAACCTATTCCCAGCCCAATCGCTCTCCAAGGCATATCCCTATAGGCCAGCCCCATCCTCATCTCCAAGGCATATCCCTATAGGCCTGGGTGGGTGGGGTAACGCACAAAACTATATACTACATCCTTACTTCGTAAATGTAGTGAAAAATAAATACATGTATAATTATTTAATCTGTATATGGATATTAATCTGTATCTAGTAGCATTCATCGCACTTTGTTAATGAGATGCTATGAAAATGATTTGAGTCAAACAAAGTTGATATCCGTATGAAAACAAGTGTTTATCAGTTAATTTGGAGAAATTTTTTCATTTGATTTCAGTTTTATTGTATGAATATATGCTTTGAGACCAATGATTGAAAATAAAGATTCGAATCATGTCTTTCACAAAATGTGAGAAAAGTGACGACAATTTAATACATGTTTTGAAGTTTGAAAGCATAGACTGACGTATATCTTATGTCAAATCATTTATTCTGGTTGTGATGTGAAGATCCAAAGATGACATCCAGGATCAACATCGCCTATTTCTGACAAACTATATTCCATCACAAATGGAACTTGCTTTAATTCAGGCAGTATTCGCCACTCCGGAGGGCAAATCATATGCAATTGTCATCTAATAAAGTCATGTTATTTTCATTCAAATATATCGCAAATTGACAGAAAACCATTTCATTTTTAAACTCACCCATTAATGACACATTAATTTTTCAGAGTTAAACGATTTACTCGTTTATTTCAAATTACACATAAACTAGTAATAATAAATTACACAATATTCTCAGAAAAAGTGTTCAAATGAGTGATTATATTTTCCATTTAAGATAAGAGGAGAAAATGAATTCAATTAATTCTGTTATCAAAATAAAAGTGAATCTTTGAACTAATTTTCAGTAAAAATATTCTAAAATCACAAAAATTTGGAATTTAAATGAGCATACTGAAATTTTGGAGTAAGTGTATAAAATGGTGAGAGCAAGTCTTAAATTCATTATTTGTTGCAATAAAAAATAGCTGACAACTAAAAAATTGGATTTATTTTTGTTTTGATCCGTTGATCTCTTGTATTATTCTTCTTCGTGGAAATGTTTGTCAAAAAATGGTCGTCACATTTATGTATCGATCGGTCGACTCAGCCTCAAATGATAAATGCATTCATGAAAAATGCGACCACCGATGAGTCCGACTCTAATATACAGCCAATACTGTCGAGAATTTTTATCAGAAGTTTGCACTCTTTCTCTGAACATATCCTAAACCCAAGAGTTAGTGATTTCTTTATACCACTTCTTAAATATTTGAATTCAACAAAACTTTTTATTGTGATTTGAGTCAAATTATTTCGAATCAAAATATTCTTATCCGACAAGAAATGCATGTTTTGACACAAATGTCAATTCAATGCTCTGTCACTATATTCTTAAGAGTTTTGCCAAATACTCTATTAGAAAAATATACACTTATGACCAAGGGGGTTAAACGCAAATACACTGATTTCTGTACTAGTCTAGACTACAGACTTTATATATCGCAAATAAATTAGAAGATTTTGGTGAAAAATAAATTTTGGAACAAGCTTTCGACCAAAGTAATAGGCGCTATATTTATTGCAAAAAAATTTCTTCTCTCAATTCACCCAAGGACATCCTTGTTTAATCTTGTTATTAGTCTCTCAGGTAGCTCCGTTACTAGCCGTCCGACATGTAAGTTTAATAAGTTCAGAGGTGCACCATCCACAAACCGTTGTGATATATTTGTCTATCTCAGATTTTTATTTAAGCTTGATTATTGATAGTTTATATGGTAAAGTTGTAGAAGCCAGTCTCAATTGATTATTCACTGAGAGCTAAAAAAGTTAGACAAGTCATCAAAGGATTTGTGCATTTGTAAATAATTCCATGAAACAATATCATTTTACAATAAGAAAAGAGCAGTTTAAAATAGTATCTTACAATTTAATTATTAGTACCATGCTCAAAGAATATTACATGTATATTTTTGTTAGAAATAAATGTTGCAAATTAAATCTGCACCAAGAAAAATGAAGTGAAGCCCAAAAAAGGTGTTTGTCATGAGAAGACTCCTTGTAAATTGAATAAAATTATTTATATTTTTAAGTCTATCACTTATTTAGAAGGTAATTGTAATTAAATTTTTAAAAAATAATGCAAACACTCATCCACTTTAATTAATGACTAAATAAACTAGGTAAAATAAAATCGCTTCAAAAATATCGCCAAATTTACTTAAAAAGTAGACATTTAAACATTTTTTTATTTTTCCCGTTCAAATATTTTAAATTCTTTCACTGTTATACTATCATCTTTATTCATTTTTAACGCCTACTTTCAAAATATTTATAAAATTTTGAATTTACTATTCTGTTTTTCTCCAAGATGTATTTGCACAAGTTCTGAGAGCGATGATGTGGTTCATCCTTAAAAATATCTTAATCAGGGAAGAATTTTCAAAACACGGGAATAAATTCTTAATTGATATATAAGTGGCTTGATCTCCAAGAAAAATCAAAGTAAAAACACTGTAGTTTTATTATGGCGAATTTTTTAGTGAATTATACTTACATGTCGGACGGCTAGTAAGTTTATATATACTACGATTTAGTTCATAAATGTAGTGAAAAATATCATCAACAATGAATTTTATAATTTTCAATATTTTTAAATAGGGGCGGCGGTGGACAAGCGGATGAAACGACAAAGCTATATAATTACGATTTACTATCATAAATGTAGTGAAAAAATTAACTAGAATAAAACTGAAAAGTCAGACAATTTAATTGTTTTATACACGTACGTTAAATTTTTCACTACATTTACGAAGTATGTCAGTCTCGTCACCCATTGTCAGAGACGGTAAAAATATAGTGTGGATTGAGTTTGAACCGAACTTGTTTTGAATTCATCTTTTAGATGATCTTTTGATTTTGGGAAGGTCTCCATTTTACCTTTACACATTTTGAGATCGAGAGAACCTCTGAGATATTGTACCTGTAAGTGTGCTTAAAATAAAGTGTAATCATAAACATTTGTGTTGTTTCTCTAGTAATTTGTTGAGTATTGCAAATGTGATCAAATAATCAGAAGCCGTGACTCGTTTTGTGGTTTCATATCTTCTGGGAATGAGTTAAGAAAAATGTAAATTATATTTTCAAAGATAAGTAAAATTTCATTAAAATTGCATCGAATTGAATTGAAATGAAATGAATTCGAGGAAAATAGTTTGCACTGATGCAAAATGCTATTACGGCACATAAGAGGCGGCACATAAGGTGCGATCGATACCATGTAGTCATATCATTAATTTGGGTTCATTTAAAAGAAAATCCGGTGCTATTAGAAAGTCCTCTCGAAGATTGAGTGAAGACAAGTCTATTGGCACCAAATTATTGAACCGATACTAGGGATGCCAAAAAGAAACTTTCTGAGAAAGTTTCTCGGAAATATTTCTAGAAATATTTCTCATAGCCAAAAGATTCTTTCTTTTTGAAGAAATATTTAAATAAAATGATATTTATACCCGTAAGAAAATTCATATAGATGAAATAAAATTAATTTAAACTATATTAACAATAAAA
>JAQGCS010000472.1:0-22275 GCA_034702105.1 Fuscozetes fuscipes
GAGAGAGAGAGAGAGAGAGAGAGAGAGAGAGAGAGAGAGAGAGAGAGAGAGTTAATGCTCACGATTACGAGTTAGCACAACTGATCATTTCGGTCATATCAGTTGTGAACCAATTTCATTAAGAAGTCTGATTCCCATAACAAATGTTTGCTCTAATCGTCGAATAAATTTCGTAATTCCTATACTTTTAAGTATTTTTAAGATTTTTTTTTTCTTTGAGACATCATTTTTAAGCAAACATTTCCTTCAATTCGATTGTTTTTGAGTAAATCTGGGAATCAGAACACAATTGCTCTCATTTTAATTGAAATGAAAAAAACTAATCCTAAGGTAATCACAAATACGTCAAAAATACGACCAATTCAAAGATGTCTAATAGGGGGGGGGGGTTGCTCGCTGACCCCTCTAGAGTCGAAAATTAGGCAAAATCCCTCCTAGAATTTTTCGAAAATTTAACATTACAGGTGTACTCCCTCGCCGCCGAGCGAAGCGAGGCAGCTCGTATTTTGGAAAAAGCTCAAAGGGAACCTTTGTGTTTTTGCAAGGCGGCAAATTTTTTACCTTGGCTCCCGCGTTGAGTTTTTGCCGAGCGAAGCGAGGCGGCTTGTATTTGCATTTTTATTTGGCGACAAATTAAAAACCACCTAGACTCCCCTATAAAAGTTTTGAAAGACCCTATTCTAGACCCCCTAGAGTCGAAAGGCTTGGACATCCCTGGACCAATTGTTAAATGATTTTCGCTTTCAATAGAAAACTAAAACAGCCGGAGATTAGACGAAAATATTTGGCATTAAACGCGTATTAAAGAAATTGTTAATTCATTTCATATAATTTGATTTAAACAAAAAACTTATTATTGCGAACAAAATATGCTAAAAGACAAGTATAATAGCATTGAGGAAACGCGTGTCCGTTAGGAACATAGGAACAGACCTACATTTGTAGATCAGAACAACCACTAAAACGAACAAAAATAACAAAAAACTTCTTTTGTAATGAAATGTTTGCACTTAATCTCACTCTCAATGAATTCCTCAAACTTGAAGTCTTGGATATAACTTGTTTTGAGGCGATATTATTGGTAAATAAGTGGTTGAGGTTTGCATCTAATCCGACAATTTGTTCGCCATTTTCACTCAAAAACAAATAAAATCCAATCAAATGTTAATTAAATTCAATGCAAGAAAATTAATGAAAATAAACAACAAATAAGTCATTGAAATGTTTGCATAAGAATCCACTTAAATATTGAATAATTCAATTATATTAGAAGTAAATCAATGGTGAAAATCAGTTTCATTGATACTATTATTCATAACAAATAGGCTCTCAATTCAAATGACACTGAAATATATGGAAAGTTATTTAACAAAAAGATAAATGAACTGTGAAGTTTTACAATTTTTCCTACCAATTGAATCACAAGAAACCCAAACGAATGGATAATTGATAAGAAAGCCATATGTCTCACATCACACCTACGTTTGATCACTACATTTCAAAATAGATGACAATTGAATACCATTTCCACCTCTGATTAATAGACTATTAAATCAGACATACCTTAAAATGAAATTCAATTTAATTCAAAGAGTATATGACTTGGATTTGTATCAATTAAGTAAAAATGATCGAAACAACAAATCTATAAAAACAGGAATTTCCAATTTTCCTTCTTTTGAAAAAAATTCAATTTTCAAAACTGAATCAAAAAACTCACGAATCATCTGAATATTTATCGATTAGGAGCCGTATTTTGAATCGATTCTCAAATCCTTACGAAATATTTGAAAAAATTGCAAAACTATTCGCTTATCTGAACGCATGTCTTAAGAATCAAAAATAAAATTTAAAAAAGAAATAAAATAAAAACTATTTTAAAGTTCAGACTTGAGTTAAGTCCGTAATAATTGTATAATAAATGGCAAAAGAAAATAAATAAAAGCTCGAATCAAAACAGTTGTAATCACATCCAAATCAAGTGTACTATAAGTTTGTGAGCTCTCCAGTTATGAACAAATCTCTTATAAGAAGTACAATCAAATCATGAATTAGTTTATAAATGCTTTTAAATATCGATTAAACTACTGTTCATTTAAGGTTTCGGTTATGGTTTCGGTTCATTAGTTTGGGGTCTATTTAGTGAGAGCTCACGAGTGGGAAAGGGTATGAATAATAGTGGAACCCAGAGCTGGTAATCAGTGGTTATTGTATCTGATATTTAGTGAAAGTGATATCGATTGAAAAGAATTTATTTGAAAGTTTTTTTCATTACTTCCCAGATCATAGTTAATTATGAAGGAACCATAACATGGGTTCAATAATTATCGCTTCCATAACTTAAATGATTGGAAAAACATTAATTAAAATTTACTAATCTCTCAGTCGATACATATCTTTTGGATTACATTTTTTGGCCAAACGGCGGATCAAAAACCATTCTTTTTTATCTTAATTACATCTTAGAAGTGAAAAATTTACAGCACTTCGAGCAGCGATTCGCATAAATTTTGACTGAATTTCTCAAATTTTTTGTATAATAATTAACTCAGTCTTCAAATGATTCAAGAATTGACTCGATTACTGTTAACCGAATAAAAACTAATGAATTATTGAATTTAAATAAATCGATTGATTTGTAATCGAGTCGATTACGCAATCAGCTTCGCTTACATTAATACCTGGATTCAAAATATTAAATTTCTAACAAATCATTAAAGTCGAAAATTTCCGTCAGAGTTAAGGCGAAATGCAAACAAAGCTTAAGGCAATGATTTGAATGTTTTGCTTAATTCTTAACTCAATTAATTTATTTTAGATCTAATGAAATAATATTAATAGACTTCAGATGTTTATAAAAAATATTAGGCATAAGAAAAAGCACAACAACTCTAATGAATTGATTCGAAACGAGTCCTTATACTAAATAAATTGATTGAAAGCGTTGGCAATAACTAAGTTTATAAACGCTTTTCGAAGAAAATTGTTTACTAAATATATTTCGACTAAAAATACATAACAAAAACTTATCCAAATTTTTCACTCAAATGATTGCTTAGACATGAAATTCAATTTATGAAAGCTATTGATCACAAGTTTATTAAACTCTTCAAACAAATCAGTTATTCAATTAGAATAAGAACCGATTGTCTAATACTGACTGATCGACACAATAATTGATTTAATGAACTCTATGTTTGTTTTGCTATTTCTTGAGTCGAGAATAGATTAATGCAACCAAATACTGACAGAAAAACATTTTTGACGACAGAGAAAATTAGTTTTGCAAACTTCAAAAACACAATAAATATTATTAATTATTTAAACAACTCTTTCGGCAATCGTTGCGATAAACAAATATATGAAATGAAACAAAACAACAATTATTTGCCAAAAGACTTCAATTCAGAGCCATTTAATGGTTGAGCGATAATTGCTTTGTCTGAATGTCAACTGAAGAGCAAAATTCTTATGCATTTGCAAAGTATTACTCAACTTTTGTGGTAATCACTGGTGGCTGTGCTCTGCATTCATCAGTTAAGATATTGCTTAGAGCCAAACACCCTTTAAATTTATAAATCAATTATTAACATCTTTTCTCATAATTGTCGGATAAATAGCCAAAAATCTAAACATTAAATGAGTAGTTTTACACCCATTAGTAAACTAAACCTTTTATTATCGAATATGAAATATAGGTTTACTTAAATTTTTTGATTTTTCATAAAATTAAAACAAAATTAGAGTAATTAACAACATTTTCAATCAATTAATAATATGAACAGAGTATTAATATCTGAAAAATAACATTTTCTTGGTAAAATTATGTAAGAAATCGTTTAATTGGAGAGTCATTAATCTTTTAACTTATCAACACTGGAATGGATTCCCTTAGAGTTTCACTTTTATCCTAATTTTTTAAAAATAGAATCAAAAGAATTGAAAAATTATATAATTTTTGTGATTATCTTCTTTTTGTTTATAAAAGAGAAGAAATGAGTTTTTAATAGCCATTAGTTTTAAGTAAACCTTTTATTTATATAATAATAAAAATAAAAATAATGGTATAAATGGGGAAACATTTTTCATTTAATTATCACTGAATTGCTTTCTTATATAAGAATTTATTTGTGAGATATAAACGAGAAATTACCCAAAAGTCAATTACTTACACATTAATTGAATGCAATGCGACTGTTGTTCTGCACTGTATATCGTACAGGTATAGTAAATAATTGAAGTCTTGGTTGCTAAAAATAGAGACCCAGAGCCTCGGATAAAGCTATTGTCAACTAAGAGGATATTTTTAATTCATAAACAGATAAAAGTAATAAATAAATAAAATTAAACCAGATATGTTTTCGACGACTCCACCGACAAAAGTTATTTTTACTTTTCATTTTTAGTCGTTTATATTCTGTGTCTCACATAAGGCTGAGTTCATAAATCAGTATTCAGTATTCGAGATGACTGTCCACTGTTTTCATAATCAATTGAATAATATTTCGCTGTTCTTTAGAGACATTATTATTATTATTCGGTAATAAAGAAAAATCTGATTTAATTAAAGTGATATCCAATACAATGAAGTGTTGTTTTCTCAACGAATCCTTGTATTACAAGAGCGGAGATCTCGCTCTCAATACCACAATAAGATTGAGATTGTCTTTGATCTCAGCTATAACTAAATTTTCAGATTAAACTTATTTTTCGTTCGCTATAATGACTTTTGTGAGTCTTATCTCAAACTCTAATAAAAGATTATTTGTTAAGAAATAAAAAAAATAATGAAATATAATGAAAGCGCTTATAAACAGTAATATTCTTGAGATTAATTACACAAATAGTTTTAGTATTGTTTCAATCCATTGATTAAATGATTAAAATGAGAAATATATGGAAAAGGATTTTTAGGCGGACATAAAATTATGATTAATTCACAACAAATTTTTCTTCTTAACGAATGGCAAAATATATTTCAAACATTTTGTGCTAAGATATGAGGACCGCCTCAACTGCTTTATAATATCAAATACAAAGGAATAACAGTTTTGTTTTGCTGTTCAGTCAATAGCACTGGTCATCCAAATGAAAGTGAGTGTTGAAGGCAATCAATAAATCACTTCATAACATATTAATGAGAGAAAAGGCATTCATGTTTTCAAACAAAAAGTAAATAAAATAAAAACATTCAAAAGTGCTTTTCATAGATTTTATGTTTTTTTCTGACACTTTCGTAAGGAAAAGGTGAAAATTATGACCAAAACACGATTTGGAAATAAAGATCGTTTCAATAGATTAGCAAAATATAAGTCATTTTTTCATTAAATATATTATCGGACAAAAAATGCGAGGAATTCTTCAGATTTATTAATCAAAATAAGTTTATTAGAATATTTAGCGAGGAATATTTATTAGCAAGGATATCTGAATATTGATAATTTGAAAGTGTCTTACATCGTGAAAATCGGTCATTTCATTCGCACACTTTTGCTGATAGTGTTGTTGTACTGCAGTTCCTATAGTCGTCTCAAATGAATTGCTTGTATTCATGTGTAGAGAAATGCCATTCATATTGTAATCAATAGTACTTTTCTTGCATTAAATATCAGTTCAAAGATCAGTTATTTTCTTCAAAAAATTATATGAATTAATTTAGTTTTCTTCTATTGAAAGTGAAATTTTAAATCTGTTTCTCTGAAGTTCGAGTCACAAATCACTGTTGAGTATACTTTTTGGTCAAACAAACAAAAATTAAGTGAAATTTTCGATAACAAATTGAATTCTTTGATCGAATTGTTTGTAAACACAAAGTAAAATTACTAGATCAAATTAGAAATTTTATCGAAAAGGTTCACAAATTATTCGAAACCTCTTTTTATCATTAGTTAAGAAAACTTTTGTTTAATCAAATATTAGATAAAAACAATAATAATTAAAACAAACTTTTTTGAATGAATTTGTTTTTATAATAAACTTATTTGAAGTAAATCTATAATCAAAATGTAATCGGAGTGGAGTATTGGAGAGTCGAGTATTGGATTGGGTTAGCGCACGCTTATAACGGCTGAGTGGCAGTGGTAGGCAGTGGACGGGTAGCTGTGGTAACAACACTTCACGCAATAGTGAACTATCGGAGAGTCAATACAAACGCATTATATTCTATACCAGAGTTCAGATGAAAGATGAGAAAGAAGTCAAAAGAGATAGAAAAACACTGAGAGAGTGGAGTGGAGGGGACTCTACACTCAAAATACAGGTTCACGCGTTAGAGTCGACTCAACGAGTGCTGTTCACCAGCCAAATGCCACTGCTATGAGAGCTGCTATAATATTTTCTACCTGAACAACTTTTCTACTTGTTTCTAGGTCACTATTTTGTATGAACACAATTATAGTTGAAATTATATTATTTTATGCATCGCTCAGCACTCTTACTACTCTTGCAAATGAACAGCATTTGATACGACATCTAAAATCGGGGAAACAAACTACAGGTTACCTGTCCCGCCATCAAATACCTGTTCTTCAATTAGAGCAAAACATTCGATATTCAAGTATTGCATAACAGATGGTATTATTGGTCTCGAAATGTCTCCAAATATTCATTTGTTTTTTAGCTAAAATATTCTCAAAATATTTGTTAAAGAATTTCATCCAATTTTTGTAAGACTTTACAACAGAATTGTTTTGAGTGAACTTCAAATGAAGGCCTGAGAGAAGACCAGAAGACTAAGTGATATATAAGTTATTAAACCTGAAGGCAATAATGGCATCAGTTTTTTGGCACTGAATTGCACTTTAAATATAAAACTGTGTTTACTCATCGCCTAAACAAACACGACTTGTTTTTTCTATTTAATGCATTGTTAGACAAATTTATTTTCCGATCCATTGGTTCCATAGGTTTACCTTCTTATGCGATCCCAATGTTGGTGGTCTCACACTCTTTGCATTCGATTGTCATTTCTTTATATTCTTTATACTCACTTTCATCTGTTATTCAAATTCAATTGACTTTTATTTTTATCTTTCGGTCATTTTTTTAAGACAACAATTTTATGTCTAAATAAAGCGTAGCTCAAGAGGAAAGGTATGTTTCTTGACACTGATATAAAGTAATTGTTTCTTGACGATTTAGCAATATTTTATGAAAATGCATTTACTGTCGGATCATAAAGAAAACTAAAAAAAACCTAAAGTCAACCTAAAATGTATTTCTCAGAAACATTGCATTGAACATTCTATTTTCTAAAATGGATTTCCAATTATTTCAATAATGAAATGGGTTTTCAATAGAATTTTGTTAAAACAATTTCAATAAGTTTTGACACATTCGCCGACACATTATTTGTATTTGATTTGATTGCCATAAGTGGTAATCGAAAACGTTGTCCTCAAAAAATATTTGATTTTTGAAATGAGTGAATGAGTTCCATTAATTTAATAACTAGCTGCATTCAAAGAAAAGAAGATACTCCTGCAGATACTCACCTAGAGACTCAATTTTATATGTTTAAGGTTATAGCATATCTAACTGATTGTCCAAATAGTCAGTGGTATGATATAACGAAAATACCGGAGCAATAAATGGCATTCTCAGTAATACAAAATAATGTCGAAGCAATGAAAAAGAGAGGAACGCATGCGTTTTGCATAAATGTATTATTGATTTAAGGAAAACATTTGATTCTCTTAACGCCTAAAACCGACGCAACCAACGAATCAGATCATATGAATCGAGTCGATGGCGGTCTTCAGTTCCACAGATGCGGAGTTGGCTCCGTCTCCATCGAAACGGTATTGGCTCTGAGATATGTCACTAATATGCTCGAGAATGAGAAACAGTCATTGCATTGCTGTCTGTGCGACACATTATATGCAGTTAACCGGAAAATTGTTGCACTCATTGAGTAATTCCTTTGCTCTGAAAATATATTATATATTATGCATAAAATAATATTATTCTGAATTTGCATACAATGAGAAAGTAGTCATCAGTTGTCTGTCACTACTATTAAGGTCTTATGTGATGAGAGCCCGCATATTGTCTTCGTAACAAAATTAAAGTTTAAGTGAATTCATATAATATTTGACTTAAGAATAAAAAAGAGAAAAATAGTTCAAAAGGGAATAAACGGCAAATAAATGTTAAATAGCGATAATAATTGCAATGTTTATAGTCTTATATACAGAACTAATAATAATAATGGTTTACAAAAATAAAAGGTTTGTTGGTTGGAGTTATAGAAATATTTAGTGATGGGCTGCAAATTATAGCCGCTGTGAATGAGCGGATGGGTGTTATGAGTACTATGAGTACTATGAGTGTTATGACCATTTATTTCAATTTTTACCAAAAAATTAAATATATTTTTCTTTTAAGTCATTTCACAGACAGTATTCCTCGAAACTGTCTTTCTTTTATCATTGTTGAGAAGTAGTCAGCCCTCCTCTCCCTCCTATGCCACGAGCATCAGACACATGAGTACATTGTCTTCCTTTATGGCACTGTTTTATTGTGTGTTGAAAGTTATTTTGTGACTATTTTTCGCACCGGAAATGTCTTCAATGCTTTTCTATTTTTCTTCAATAATTCCCTTTGAAATGACAGAAAAGGTTTTCTTATTTTTCGCATTTTCGCAAAATTCAACATAAATATGAAATAAATATACAATTCTTTGATCAAATTGAATACAAAACACACCACAAGTGGAGAACAATTGCAAACAATGAGAGCATAAATTATAAACAGAGATGAAAGCAATGGTCGCGTTTCGGCTCTAATATTAGCATTTGATAGAAATAAATGAAAAATAATATCATTTTTCGACTAAAAAGCATATAATAGTTTTTATTCGAGCATTAAATTGTGAGCATTACTCTATACACAACTGTATGCCTGTGCTCTCAGCACTACACCCAAACATAAGATCCACATAAACTCTGCATAATTACAGCCTATCATCGCTTTGATTATAATTGTATTTCTCAAATACATTATTACACAAAATTACATGATTTCAAGGAATTAACACTAAATTAGGCGAATAATGTGAACTCCATTCCGATGGCATACCGTTCCTCTCTTTACAGTCACATTGTATTTCATTTAACATTTGGCTTAAAAATAAACCAAAAGAATAATAGAATTATATGTATATAAAAGTAATTATTATAAATACAAGGATTCTATAATTTCAATTTTTTGAATAAATCAATGCATATAAAGACTGAATTGTGAGATATGAAAGAATTGTTCGCCAAATCATTATTACTCTGTTTTATACAGACTTTGAGCAAAAGAAATGCCACTAATGCTTAGAATTTACTTTTTGTTCGTATAATTATCTTTTATGAAAACAGTCACTAAAGTCATTGTTTTTCAGTTATTTTCTGAAAATTCTTTTGATATTTTCTTTATTGATGTTTGAATGCCAGCCATCGATGTAAGTGTTTTCCTGCACAGCATTCAGTTGTGGTGTTTTGCGCACCGCTCAGGAGTCGCACTCAAATCACTTACATTTGTTATTAGATTTGATTCCTTTTGATTTCATATTAAATTCAAACCAAATATTAATATCGATTCACAAATTCATAAACATTTCATTAATTAATTGAAAATAATTTGGAAAATACCGGAAATATGAATAAAGACAACAATTAAAAGAAATAAAGTCTTGTTTTGATAGCAAATGTCATTTATTGAGTCTCGAAGTCAAACAAATTTGACTTTTTCTAAATTCGTGTTTAATTGATGTCAATTACAAAAAAATGTATTGAAGAGAAAATAGTATACAAACAAATATAGAGCGCATTGTCTGTCCTATTAGTGGATGAGTTTATCCATTAATATGTAGTGAATTTGTTTGAATCACAAAATCATTACAAGTCAGTGATGCGTGAGTTTGCCGTATATGCCTCTAACAGCACAGCCATCAACACAGGTAAATGCATTGAGCACAGCATCAGTTGACTAATGCGAAAGTCAATAGACTCTCTATTATCTATCATCTTTGCCCCTGCACTACCAGAGCTCTATTCTCCCGAATGGTCCAAAAAAGAGGACAAACTCTATTATGCTATTTATTTTGTAAGTTATCTCAGCATTTGTTGGGAGCACAGCATAGCGTGATCTCCAATATTATTAATTGGATTTGTTTTGCTCGAACCAACACAACAGCGCTTTGTATGGAAACATCGGTTCCTTTTCTCTATTTATTAATATGTTTTTGATACTCATAAACATTGAAAATAATTAAAACAATTCAATTCTAACAAAGTTTTAGACAAATTTTATCTTCAAATTAATTTATTCTATGGTTTAAGCTATGATTGTCTCGAATGTTCATTCTGTGCATCAGTTTAATCAAACTAATGCATTCATAAATGCAAAATGAGCTCAAGAGTAACCATACTTATACCTGAAGAGCACTATTTTGATGACAGAGTTTAAAAAATCAATAAAATAGTTTGAGTACTGTTTTCATTGCAAACCTATGATTCACTCCAAAAGACTTTCATAAATAAGTAATTTATTTACTTTAACTCATTTTTTCAAAAACTAATGCATTTGATAATAAATTCTAATAACTCCAATTTTTTATTATTACTTATTATTTGAAATAAATCGTGTTTTCAATGGCTTTAGTGGTTTGCAAAATATGAGTTATGTTTTATTCAAAGCCGAACACAAACTCATTCATGAAAATTCTCAATATATCAGCAAAAATATTACAGATATTATATTTGCGTAATTACTAAACATTGGGTAATAAAACAAAACATAGAAAGAGTTTAACACATCTTTGAATATTTAATTGACTGAAAGCAATGAAATTATTATATCTCTAATCAATTTTATTTCACAAAATAACATAATTATAGGAATTCTAACAAAAGATTATTATAATATGTGCTGTGTTTCAGACACTGGTAAAACCTAATGCAATTCCTCTGCAGCTGAGAGGTCTGTCCAATAGAGAAATTACTGCTCATAACAAATGATATATTGAACACATAGTGTCTGTCAGTTGATTAAAATTGTCTGACATTTATTGTTTTGCCCAGAGTTTTATTTTTATGCTGTTTTAGTGCCGTCGCATCGCATTAACCAACATTAGGTAATTGCAAATTCATTACTTTTAGAAAAGGTTTTCATCATTTTATTACTCTTTTTAGTTGGAACTCACTTTTCTGTACGAATGGTTCCCTTTTTTATTTGATTTTTTTGGTTCTGTGAATCTCATTATTTATTGATTAATTCAATTGAAAGCACTCCTCTGTATGTCTGTCTGTGATGTTCAGACACATCTACTGAAAGCTATAAAACGCTTCACAACTCCAACGCTATACATAAGTTTAATCTTCATTTTAAACCAAATAATCAGAGTGTAGGGTCAAATTCTAATCACATAATCTTGGCACATAAATTTATTGGAACCCATAATCATATCGATGATAAAACATGACATTCTATTATTACTTCTTAAAAATATTAGGACTAATGGAGCTTATTTTATATCAAACATCCTCATTTCCAGGAGGATCAGGGGTGATTTTTGGTCTTCCAGGGGAGGCATCATGGAAATTAATTCGCCATTTTTAATCACCATCCGTAAAGATGGTTAAATAAATTAGTATTAAATCTAGTTTAAATCCAGTTTAAGATAGAAATGGCGACTGCGTGGGCGTAGAGATTTTGGCCCTCGCTCAAGAAGGACAAATCAGGATTTTTTGTTTCCAGGGTATTTTAGGCTGACCCCCTTCGACATGCCTGCTTTTAATAAAGGACAAACGTAGTTTTTCATTAAAATTTCATAATATTCTAGAATATGGGATTTATTGTCTAGATGTTCTAGCACAATTTATTAAAGCCATGATAAATAATTATTAAAATATTTTTTAAATGGACCTTTTGTTTATATTTAATTAAAATAAATGAACAAATGTTAGCATTAATAGTTGTGATGCATATTATTATAATGAATTCTCTCTAATGTGAAAAATTACCTCCAAATTAGAGATGACATCATTTGATAGAAAATTTTGATTTCATTTGTCTTTTTTGACCACAAAATTTTAGGAATAATGGAACAAAAAATTAATCACCTAATTAGATTTTATTTTTTAATCGCAAAAACAGTTCAAATGATTGGAAACGTCGTTAAATACTTACAAGTCTTTTGTTGACTTTTATCACGAAATTATATACTTTTCCAATTCATTACTTGTGATCAGACATCGAGTCATATTCTCCTCCATTATCATCACGACTGGAATCACCTGCGCTCGCAATCTCTCTCTCTCTCTCTCTCTCTCTCTCTCTCTCTCTCTCTCTCTCTCTCACTCTTTGTGATCATTTATTTTCATATCTCTTCTCCCTTTTGTTGGTCTCATTGAGTGAACGATGCATTTGAATAATTAATGACATTATCCGAAAACCCGAGCAAAAAATGTTTGGCATTCTATTGAAAACATCATTTTCTCCGTATATTTATATCAAATATTTGAAACTACAATAAGTTTAAAGTAAATATTATTGAAGAGCGACTACACATCATCATCAGTATCGGCAGTACAGATGCTATTTCCAAAATCATGTCTATTTGGGAGGGCAGGTGAAAATCATAGCAAACAATGGATCCAATGCTTCGAACATTTCTATCAAACTTTTGGTCTTTTTTGCGGCGAATCATAAAGAGATGAACACAAAGTCGTCTTTACTTCAAGTCTTTAATCGAAACGAAATGCGATTTCAATGCAATAATTCTATACTTTTTATTCAATAATCAAAGTTCGAGATATTTAATCGAAAATTTCACAATATTTATGATTTATATCCAAATTTTTTTTTTGGAAAAATGTGAAATTCCTACAAAGATTAGACGCATGAGATTGAATGCGAGATTCATTTGGGAAATGGTCTGTTCCTCAATTGAAACCTTCAATATTCGTCATTTAATTTTCAAATTAATCATTTTCTTATAAAAACTTTTAAAGTCTTTTGAAACCCATATTTCAAACGAAAAAATGAATTATTTGATGTCTTCATATATTTTTTTATTATTCAAAATCATTTTAAATATGATTTGGAGAAAAATTTGAAGCAAAATATAATAATCAGAGTAATAGTAAGTCAGAGCGAGTGGTTGTGCCAAAGGAGATACGGTGTGACCACCAACACAGTCGACTCTCAACATTCCGAACGTTCACTGAATACAAAAATAACTTTCTTTAAGAAAACATTTCATTTTTGAAATCATATAATTCAGAGTAAAAACTAATCATTTAGTCAATGCTTTTATAGCCTATGAATCATAAGAAATACGTCTGAAAAGTATTTTATGAATGAAGAGACAAAACAAAGTTTACGGAATTGATTTCAGAACTATTATAACCATCGAAACGAGTATTTGTATTGTAGTTCACATAATATTGACATAAATATAATGAAGACGTCTTTGAAACACAAATATATCATTAAATGGCATATAATAGTGAAATGTCGGCCAATATTACGCTTAAAATGTTTCACAAAACTATTTTCTCCTCTCTTAAAATCGTTTCAATATTTCAGGTATAATTAACATTTTATTCTTGCTATGTGTGCCTATTGTGGTCAAACATCTCATCCGGGAATGGCATCCAATATGTAGTACATCCTAACCACCCAAATAGAAGATCACTATTTAACAGAAGAACCAAAAAAATTATTTCAAACTCATTATTATTCACAAGAAATGAATTTTATTTATTTTATGATTTAATTCTAAATTTTATGAAAAAAGATTTTGTTATTTATTTGAATCTATGGTTCAATAGATTGAAGAGAACATCAGTTTTCTTCGAAATTAAATTTATTTTATGAAATGTGTCCTAATTTTGACGCTTTGATCCAACATTTGATTCATTCATTTATTTCATAGAATTGGGTGGAAATCTATGAAATCTCAAACAATAACTGATATTTTGTTCTTTTATTTTTGAATAATTAAATTTTGATCCATGAAAACGGCTATCTTTCACCGAACTAATGCATTAAATGTACAGTTATTAAACTCAGTGAAAGATAACCCTCTGTTCCCCTTCTGTGTCGACATTTGAATTATGTCACAAATCAAGTAATCCCTCACTAATTGTTTATTATTTTGTTTAATAATTTCCATTAAAATATATAAACACTTCCTAAATGTCGCTCAAAAAATAACACAATAAATATGAATCACTTTTTATTAATTTATGATAATTAAGAATAGAGTGACTCAAAAACTTATTTAATTATTTTTCTCATATATAGTAAATAAAGCGAAGGATTTGTGTCAATAAAAAGCAGAAAATAATTGTTAAGCAATCTATTAGTCAGTGAATCCTTCCATTGATTATCTAATTTGGTATTAAAAGAGCAAAAGAAATAATTATATCAAAAGCAATGACTGTTCAGAGGTTCGGGTATTAAACGGTTTTATTTTAGTTTTTCGATTAAATCTGCAAAAAGTTAATTACTTGCAAATATCTTTGAGGACATGTATCTTATTCTGTGATATATTGTCTTTTGAAACCATTAGTCTTATTTACAGAATATTTTTCTCCAAAAACATTACAAATGTCTCAGGACTTAAATCTTTTGGAAAACTGGAGGCGAATATCATTATTGGCCATAAAAGGGGTCAACAAATATTATAGAGACTTTGCTGATCTTGTAAACTAAATAGCCCAGGTAAAAAAGCAAAATTAGAAAACCATTCATTTTATATGACTCGAAACAATAAATATTAAAATTACAACCGATTTATGCAATGAATATATTGAATGTATACTAAAATTTGTAATCTGTGGCAATAATTATCTGAATTAAAAGTGGCTGTAATTTAATTTTGAATCGAAATAAATTTGAGACAAACTTTAATTATATGAACAGAAGATAAGACAAACATAATATTCTTCTTCAATCATTCGATGATATATTCGGGTCAATAAAAACTGGAAATTTAATGCTTGAAAATTATATCTGCTTTCATATTATTATATTATTATTATTATTATATAATGATTTGCATGTTTTGCGCTCAAATTTTAATCAATTGCACAGAATATGTTTCACTGACAGTAAAAATGCTGTTTTGATTACCCGTTTACTAAACTAATGGATAATTTTGTGATTATAGCGTTTCGACTATTGTTTGACATAAAAACTTCTCATGAATTTCATACTTTAATATTGAATATATTGGTATAGATTTCAATTCGCTATTTGTTTGAAATACAATTTTCTCACTTTCATATTCAGGAGAGAACTGTCGCTCACATTCATTGCACGCGATTTTACATTTCATTTTCGGTGTTTTGGCACAAATTGTTGTTTCTCTGAATGCAAATCCTCTAATAGAGCACTGATATCAAAACCGATCGCTAGTCCTGTCGTTGAAATTGTCATTTCTATATGTATTAGGAATGCCTTCTCTAGTGTTTGCTTTTCAATCAAAGCCATATTTGATATTAATTTGTGTCGTGCGATACCATCAAAAAATCCAATTCTACTCAAAGATTCGACCAAAAAACCATTTCTATTTGACTCAAGTCTTCCAAAATATCTCTTTTTATGCTTCAATACATTAAAAAGACGGCGCATGTATATATATATATATACCAAGGTAGAAAATCGCACTCTTTACTAAATTAAACCATTCAATACATAAATTAATTGAAGAGAAACACATAATTTCTAATTACTATAATTTGTAACAAATGTTCTAAGTTTTCAGTTTTATTACTTCAGTAAATAGAAAATAGTTTGACAGTTATGCACAAAATTATGTGAAGAATACAAATATATTCGTAACGAATGATAGCGACGATTATTACCAACCGATAACTGATTGCAACAAAAATCAAATAACGTTTTATTGAATTTTTCGGTTTAAGATTAATGGAAACTATTGGAGGCGTTTTGATTTCGAGCATTAAAATTGTTGACTCGAGCAGTCAGTACAGTGGTAGTGCAGTATCGAGGGCTATCCAGGGCTATATTGATTGTGAGCACGCGTTGCATATGGACGGTGAAAGGCGATCGTATGCCATAATATTGAAGTGAATGCGACCATAATTTAACATTAGTTGTAATTTTAAGCCTAAACTGTGATAATAATGATTATTTAGTGAATAAATCTCTCACTTTTATTATTGAAGAATAAGAATACAATTTTAATCCATCAATGATTGAAAAATAAATTATACTTACCTTCGATGTCGTGACAAATATTAATTTCGAGACTCAAATCCCAAATATATTAATCTCAGACAACAATACCTTCCAATGAGTTATCCATTGAACCAAAAAACATACTTATCTCCAGTTTTGTGACTTTTTCTCCAATTTTAATCTGAATATTAAATGAGAGGTTCAGAGGTTCTTGTCTTTTAAGGACAGAGTTATTGAATAATTTCCTCAATCGATAATTCATTTAAATAATTAGATTTACAAAAAAGAAAGTTTTTCTCCACATTATTAGCTAAACTCAACTTTTTATACCAGAAATGATGATCACTGATCAGGATCATTAATTATTTTTCAACTATTGATATATAGAAAAATAAAAACTCATATTTATCTTAAATAACTATTCATTTAACTTCACTTAGATTTCAGGCTAAATGAGTTCAGAATAGCACAGAATATCATTTATTATTTTAATTGTGATTATTAATGAAAATTTACTAAAAGTTGATAGTTTCTTATCGATTGCGTATAATCGTAATTCTAAGCATTAACTTCTTGGCTAATGTCGATTCAAAAATTTGATTCATATTTTTGCCGAATATTATTCTGAAATATAGAGACAGTTAAAGGTCTTTCATAAGTGTTCTGATAAACGAGGGAATACCTGAGCGGAGTGGACATACTGTGCAACTAATACTAAAGTGATGTGTTTTGTGAGAAAGTAGTTCTAATGTTAGTCCCGGTTTGGAAATCACGAAATTACACAAAATTATTAATACTTATAAACGTTTTGCACATTAATAACAATAAATTAAACAAACTTTTATTCTCTCTTATAATTCATTTGCCATTAATTCACACTTAAATGTGTGAAAATATTGCCATGTTTATTTAGCAAAAATACTCTTAAACAGTGTGTTTTGTAAAAAAAATCATTTCACTTCCGATTATAAAAGCGTTTATATCTATTATACGGTTTTGTGTTTTTCTTCAGTAATTCTTTTTATGTTTAGTTATGTCTATTATTTTTTCGCGAATATCGTTCACAAAAATTTGTTTGCGATGAAAAATTGTTGCTTTGAGAATAACTATACATATAGTTTGCTTATTGCCAGTGCCGTCAACACCCATCCTGTGCTGTTTCGGTCATTTTTCTCAATCAAAGCGCATCACAAATGATTGGCTTTTTTAGAAAAAATAAATATTTTTCGATATGAAACTGAAATATTAATACCATTTTTAAGGCCATGTTTTATAATATCATCGATAATGACTACAAAACTACGGCACATAACAACAGGTCATAAACCCGACGCCCACCACATCTTTCAGACTATTTCTTGAATCAAATGAAAACTAAAACAAAAAGTATAGAAAAAAGTGATGTATTTTTATTGCTATTAATTTCATTGAAAACACAGATTTTGAGCTTAAAATACTTTACTGTTTTATGAAATCTTATTCTGAATTAGAATTAATTGATTGAAGAAAAATATTAATCTCTAAACAAATTCATTGCATAATAAAGTCTGAAAAATATGAATAAATTAGAGACAAATATTTCTTCAAATGTTGAGAGTATATTAGAATTTTATTTATCCCTGGATTTAATCAATCAATCAATTTCATTGACCGCATTCTTTAGATTATTGATCGTAAATCTTAACAAATTTTGCTTCACTTATAAAACGAGAAAAATTAAACTTTTGGTTGCAATAGATTTGAAATTTTGCTCAAAAATGTTCTCTTCTTATCAAATGATGTAAAAAAGAAGTAATGAAAATCAGTTTCGAAATAATTCATTTTAATTAAAAATCAGTTTCTGTTCAAAACCTTTGAATGCATTCAAATTGAAAAAAAATCTTTTTCTAAAGAATCGAAAGAATTTGTTTTCTTTCGTTAAATACATTAATTTTGAGCGAAAAACGAAGTTTAAAACCAAAGAACAGAAACAGAAGTCAATAAAAAGGAAGAAAAGTACTCTTGCAAATAAATTTAGTTTTGCAAAATCTCATCAATTAGTTGCTGATTAGGAAGTTTAGAAATACTTTACCGACGCGTGACTCCACTTCTCATGTCTTATAACTACTGTTTATTAACAGAATAATGAGTTCAATAGTAAGAAGAAATACATTTATTTATTCGGACATTAAATCTCTGGCAGAGAATAATGTCTATCAAAGTGTTGTTTTTTTATCGCTTCACTTATTTATTGACTGAACTGTTGGTTGTTTTGGTTGTCTTTGCTCTCTGTCTCTATTGAAGTGATTTTTCTTATGCTTTGTTTTTATATTCAGAGATGAGAAGTCATTGATTCAAATTAATAGAAGACAAGACGTGAAAAGAGAAGCAAATTATTTGCTATGAGATCACACCGAAGAAGAAGCATATCTGCGGGTGGCCTCACATAACACATGGTTAGAACCACTCATACCGTATGTATGGCTCGGAGCTCACATTCAGCTCCAGTATACGTGTTTTGCCACACAATTCGCAATGTGTTTGAGCAGAGAAATAAATTAATTGTATTTCACGCCTTTGTAATATTTTATTTGCTTTTTGCGCTTTTTATTTCTGAAACTCTTATATTTATATCCCAAAGACATTCCCCACTCTTATAATTTGAGTTAAGCTACAAATGAGTCAATGTGTAAAAACAGATGAGTTTCTACTCATTAAACTTAATTAAATCAATTAATCTCTTCTCCAAATTATTGCATTCTTTTTGTTATTTTTCTGCTTTTAATTAATTTTTTCGTTGCAATTGATTTAAATGTTTTTCTCTTTCGATTTGATTGATTATAAATATTGCAAATAATTCTTAGTTTCGGAACTCATTCTCTGTCTGTTATTCACAGAAGAAATGTTCGGATAACTTATTTTCTGTTATATGTGATCAAAATCTACATCAAAATATGTTTTTATAAATTCAAATATTCATATCGTAGTAGAAAAATATTCATTGAAATAAATTTTTGGAAATCCAATGAAAGACAACCCATCGCTTCAACCAATTCTTACAATACATCTGATAAGGAGTTAAATGTCTATTCATTTAATGCTTTCCATCAAAAGTCATATCAATTGAATCGATTGAACAACAATTTCGAAGAGTTATGAACTAATCTACAGCTCATTCAAAGAGTACTGGTTATCATTTATACCCGTGCTATGTCTCTAAACTACATGTATTCAAACAATTAAAACATGAAAGCAACTTCAGTAAAAAAAATAGTCCATGATAAGCAAGGCATAACAAATTTTGAGTCATAAAAATGGAAATCTTTCGTGACTTTTGAGACAATTTATTCATATTTTAAAGGAAAGAACAAAAAACTCCTAAACTGTAAAAATAAATTAAAGAAATGGTTTTGATTGAAATTTATGCTAATTTTAACGAATATGTATTCATTGGTTTCTTTATTACTGGAAATTCATTTTTCAACCAAATTAACTAATTTGAAAACTAAACATAATTTCGAATAAATTTAAATAAATATTATGCTCGAGTAACATGCACAAACACCAACAGACAGGTCTAAAATTTGATTGAACGTTGTCACCTGACATAAGTCAAATTCTATATTAATAGGAAGAGAAATTTAAAGTTCAGTAAGTTTTCCAAGAATTCTTACCCAACTCTTTAATAATTCTGTTTCTATAATAGTGTTGTTAAAAAATAAGATGAATTGTGAACTTTGACCGCAATTATAATAATTTTGATTATATATAAAATTGTTCGTAACTATAATCACAAGAATAACAAGAATTGTTATCATTGTATATAAGAATTGCGGTTTATTTTAATCAAAACTATAGATTAAGTTTTATAAAGACATTTGAGAGTTAAACGACCCCAACATCTAAGTTGTTGTTCACTAGAAAACTATATCATTGCGGGTGTTGTTAGGGGCAAAAACAATATATGGGAGAGACATCACTTTATACAATAATTTTTGTGATATGTCTTCTACCATATAATCACTCAAACAATTAGAATAAGTAAACAAAACAAAAACTCGTCTCTGATTCTCGAAATTTTGAGCCTTTTTTCCTACTCTTCATAATTATATTTTTATGATTTGATATTAAAAACTCAAACACTGTTTAAGAGTATATTATTTGCAGATAACTTTAATTTTAGATAAAATCTTTTGTGATTCAATTTAGAGCAATAATTATTTTTAAAAAATGCCGATTGAAATGAAAGTCTGACGTCTGACCTGACATAAGGCCAGTGAAAAAAATTAGTTTTAAAACTTTTAATGACCTCATGTTTTGTAATTAAAAGCTCTGACAGCCATTAAATCACTGAATTTTATAGCAAATAATTCTCTCTGCAGTCAAAGGATTATTCAATTTTGAGGCAAAAAATAATTTATTTTTATTGAAAGACTGCAATTAAGAGCATTTTGAAATCTAAACGTTTTTACAGCTAAAAGTACTTGCTTATCCCGTTCCTTAAGTCTTGAAATATTAAAATTGGAAAAAGAGTAAAATCTATATTATTTTGCTTATAATCGTAACAATAATTTAAGGCTTAATATTCAATAATATAATTGCAATAAATCTTTGGGTTTGTTGATTGAATTTATGAATATTAATGTTATTTTAATTGAAATTTTGAGCTATTAATTGATAGATTACACAATACTCGAACCATTCGTTTAAAAAATTAGTATTCAATCACTTTTACGGATATTAAAGTATAATATTTTGGAAATGGTTGTGAAGTTTAATAAGAAATATCGCAGTTTTATTATTATTACTCCATTTTATTAGTTCTTATCGGATATAAAACAAAGTAAACAGCAATACATTGAATCGGAAATATTTATGTGAATCTATTGCATGGTTTTCGTGATTATGACATAACATTTGCAAAATTCATTGCTTTGAGTCAACGAAGAAAAGAAAACAACAAAATTTTTTTAAAGAATTGTTTGTCTGCAACGCCATAACCTGTGCTCTGAGTATTACAAGAATTACTTATCATTGGATTTATGGCAGTGCCTACTCTTATATATCATTTAAATTTAATGCCCACAACAGTTAGTTATTATTCAAACAATAAATAATGAAAGTCTTATAACATTCGTAATATAGTTTGCATTAATTGTATTCCACAACAAAACTATTATTTCCAAACAAATACTGTATTTTTAAACACTGACTCAGACATTATATTATAATTATTATTGACTTTTATTCAAAAATATCAAAAATAAGGGACAGACAAATGGTGCACTTTTCGTTACTGACCGTCAAATATATTCTAGCAATTAGTTTGAGTTGGAATTCCTCGGCGATCCCCTTCTCATGTCTTACTCTCATATTTTGCAATCATTGAAATGAGTTAAAAATAAAATCAAAGTTCAAATATCTTTGTGTTTAGTAAATGATTGGAATGAAGTCAAACATAATTAACAAATATTGTAATATAGACTATATTTTGAATTTAATTTGAATACATTTCTGAAAAATCAAAGCTATAAATGAGTTGAGAATATTTTAAAGAAATGAGTCCAACAAATGAATTAATGAATCGATGACTTTATTTATAGTATTCCTCAAAGAATTACTGCAAACGACTGCTCTAAAGTCAAGAATAAATGAAATCCATTTCTTGAAAGTTTATCCAAAACTAAATTTGAAGTCTTGAATGAAAAAATTTGAATAATTCTAAATCAGAGTACTATCAAAACATCAAAAATATCAAATGAGATGAAAAATGTTTGAAAACATTCTTTTCGATTCTTAAAACTCAGAGATTTAAAAATAAATGATTTTTAAGGTTTATGTTTAGTGTTGTTTAGTGTTGAAAAATAAATTAACTTTTTCTATATTTTTAGAAATATTTCTAGAAATTTTAAGTATTTGTGAGAAAGGTTCTAATCCAGGGATGGCCAAGGGGGTTGGGATCTTACCCCCTAGAGTCGAAAATTTTGGCTTTACCCCCCCCTCGCCTTGTATTTTACCTTGGACCCCCTTTGTTTTTAACTACATCTATAGAATGTAGTATATAGTTTTGTGCGTTACCCCACCCGTTTTTTTGCT
>JAQGCS010000473.1:0-22242 GCA_034702105.1 Fuscozetes fuscipes
TAATGTTAAATTTTCGAAAAATTCTAGGGGGGGGTTTTGCCAAATTTTCGACTCTAGGGGGGTTTCGAGCAACCCCCTGGCCATCCCTGCTTTAAATATAGCTTATTTCATGCTAATTAAACTTAGAATGACTTAAATAAGCTCAAGAACGCCTTAAATAATAAGTTATCAAAAATTATGGAAAAATAGCCCACTTCCCATAAAAATTGAGGCTTTTTAGTCAAAAAGCATGTCCGCGGCGGAGTTGGTTCTCTGATTCGCCCCTAGAGGGAGGTAGTTTGCCAAATTTTCGACTCCAAATTCCGAAAATATCCCTTTGGCCACCTCTGGTCTTTTATTTAACCATACATACATAACATGTTACAATATGTAATAATAGTTGTTTAAGTTTTATCAATTACGAGGTTATTGAAGTTGTTTTTTGGGTATTTTCTATACAAAGAATAAACTGACGAAACAAACATTAATTGATTTTTTTAGTCGAGAACTGAAAGAAAGAGCATCATAGTATTTTATAATAAATCTTTTTAAAACTTTGTAAAAAACAAGATTTTAAAAAAGGTTTTGGTAGATGTGTTAGCAGATTAATTGAATATAATTGAATATTATATTTGCAAGGAACTTAACTTGCTTATTCACATCTTGTATTAGACGGTTAACTACCGTATTAATGTCGCAATTATTAACATTATTAATTATTAATAATGGTGAACATGCATGTTTCGGCTGCTAACTGCAGCCTTCGTCAGCGCCGAATATCTTTGAGCTCTCGCTCAAGACTCCCAGTCAGATGTCGGTCATTTGTTAATTGATTTGTTTAAAGTATTTCTAACTTTGGGGAAGAGGTTCTAGATTTTAAAATTCTAGGTTTTAGATTTTAATAAAATTTTAACCATGGCTAGAGCATACAATGATATGAATAAATATGCAAAATTATTATTCTATGTTGGTTATTTATTGAGATATTGACAATTCTTAACCAAGTAAAAATTTTACAATTTATGGTATTTTTATAAAATAAAAGTTTATTCTTGTACAGGGATGGCCAAGCTTTTTGACTCTTGAGTTAAAAGTTTTATTCACATTTTTATGTGACAAGAAAATTGCTAAAATTAATATTTCCTTTCAATTAATAATCTATTTGCTAATATCTACAAGGTGGTTTTGGAATTTTTTCAATATCTTATTTAGTTTGGATGTAATTTGAATTCGAAATCTGGGGCTATTCAATGATCTTGTGCAAAAGTGTTTATAAATTCATTTACATATAATTTTTGCATATTCTGTTATCACATTCTCTATTGATTATGAAAACACTGTAATTTGTTTTCGTGGGCATAAATTTCAAAGCCTGTGGTCTTTGAAGACATCTCAAAATGTTTTCTTTTTGTGAAACTTTTAATAAATATTAAAAATTAATTGAACCAAAACAATACGTTCGCCTAAATTCGGCGGAAGTACTAATGTTTAACAATTGGAAGACACTGATGTCAACTATGTACTTCCGGTAAAATACGAGCAAATCGTCTGAGCAATCCTTTTGAAACGTTTATTTCGAATTAGTGAAAACCAGTCAATCTAGGTCAAATGCATAAAAAATTAACAAGTAATTCACAGAATAATTTATAAATCTAAAGGAAAGTGAAACATATTTTTCTGGTTTTGTAGAATTTATTGATTTAGCTTGAACAGAAATTGATATAACAGAATTCAAATTTGCATTGAGATCTTGGTGATTGTTGACACGTTCAACTAATTTAGGAAATGTTTTGATAGTAAAAATGATATAACTTATGCTCCAAATTGACACCAAGTGTTCTAAACAATAGAGTATCAAAATTGAGTGAATGCTTGAAAAAGTCGAATCTAGGACACGAGAGTGAAAATAGCATTGAAAGCATTGAAACAATTGTGAACCGTTGCCACTCGAAACTGGGCTTCACTTCAAGTTTATTAAACTCTCTTTCATTCAAAGGTCTTTGTACCTGAAGAGTCTAAATAGCGCCTAGGGCGTCCTTTCATTCACTCTTATATTTTAGTTTCCATCGAAATGAATTCGTTTTTCATTTATCATACTTTTGAATCATTAGATTTTAGTTAAACTCTTTGCCAAATATTTATTGTTTAACTCATTCAATAATTTTCATTTAGTCAAAGGATTGTAAGTTATTTTAATTAAATTAATATTAAATATTAGATACTTTTAAACAATATGAGACATAGTTTGGACAGATATGTATTCAAATATAGCAATCATTACTAAAACTATATTTAGGGCTAAAAGCAATCATTCAGATTTACCATCAAAATCAAAATAAAGGCAAAAATACTATTCATTGATCATTTCCTTAACATATTATGTGTTAAATAAATTGATAATTTATATTCACTCATGTCTCTGCATTTTCTCTAAAGATCAACTAGGATCTGTAATCTATGGAAGTGCACACATGTAAACGCTTTAAATTATTTTAGTATTGGGCAATATCAATCTAATAAATTTATCGTTATTTAATAAAGTTATATACAAGCTATATATATATATATGTATATAGTTATAGGGTCTAAGAATATAAATTTAACGCTATTGGGAATATTGTAAAATATTTTGAATAAAACTAAACATGGTTAAACTCAATTACTTCAAACATTATTAAAAAGTAACTCCAAGAGATTTCAAGCCTTTTTAATAATCAGCCTTAAAATTGTGGCACAATATGAAGTTCGACACAATTTTTGCCATTATTGCCACTGAAACTTGATTTATACCAGATACAGGATAATTTAATTAATACATTTAAACGAATTTATCATCAGTTTAAGGGCAATATGACGACTTTTGTCTGTCATCTTGCTCCCTTAAACAAAATATCATCACTGTTTTTTACTGAGTTGAGGGCAATTTAGAAGCTGTAATTACACGTATTCTCTTGTTTAACTAATTTTGCTTATCATTCATTGAAAATGATATAAAAGGATGATTTTATTCATTAATGATTTTATTGAATTAAAACATTTTACCGTGGTACTTATTGTACACTTTTTAATGAATTTGTTTTTCAAAACATCACATATTTTGATAAGATTTGGAGTTTGGATCTTTGAATTAGGTCTGAGTGCTGGTATACACCCAGTTATCATAATACACGTTTCACCATCGTTACATTTCATAGAATTCAAATCAAATACTAAAATTCAAAAAATGTCCTTTTACATAATTCATTTAACATCATTTCACATATATTGCATCAAAGAATAATTTCAAAGAAAAAATATCAGTTAAAAGATAAATCCCGTAAACAATTGAATGGTTTAATGAAAGAATAGGTAAAAACCATTTGATAAAAGTTTATTATCAATAGAGGAGTGTATTAAAAATTCTGCTCTCGGATTATCATAGTATATCTTTGCTACAAATTCTCCCTTCTAATCATTACAATTATGGCTACAAATAATAAAACGGTCTTTTGAATAATTTTAACTATATAACTTTATACTTGAAAGTATAATGGTTTCTAGTAAAAGACATGTCTGTGTAAAAGATATGCAGTATATACTAGTTTATTTTGGGCCATTCATATACATTATTACTTAATTAAAATGCATCGATGTGCAAAGGAGTTGAAAATTTACCTCTATAAAGCCATTTCTTAACGTAGTTGCTTGTTATATCCGATAATTCTTTTGTAAAAATTTTGGTGAATCGTCTAATGAAATATATGAATGGGTGAAACGCACTAAGGGCAAACGAGCCTTAACTCTGGATGACGGTAATTTTAGCATTTATTTATAATTACATAAGTTGTATGACTATTTGGGCATGGTTGTATGCTTATATGACTAAGTTTAGTGAAGGCAATAAATGTTGATATGAAATATGATATGAAATAATTGGAACATTGAGTCAAACACTTCAAATGAAAGTGTTGTTAACTTCAATATAAAGGATAAGATAGAAAATAATAAATATATCTTCATTCTCGAGGTCAAGATTGATACCAATGAAACTTATTGAGAAACTTTGACAATCAATTGCTTCGATTTGCAATTAATTGGTCTAAAATTAGATCAAATAATTTAGACTTTTGTTTGCTTTTATTTCCTGTATTTTTGAGAATAATACTCAATATTTGTGAAATGTGTCCGCAATTCAAAGCCATTGAAAGCCAACAAATGTTTGCAAAACTCTTGAAATTGCAAACTATTGGCCAAAGGCTTGCAATCAAATGCATTAATTAGTGAATAGGAATTGAATGTTGTTTTGAACACATTTACAATCAATTATAGTTCAGTGTATAATCAGGAATATAGTGACTGCCTGGAGCTTAGACCAGAATAACTTTCCATTTCATGAAAAAAGTTAAGTGTCATTACTAGATGTTATAGAACTGGTAATTAAGTGAGCGCTTGGCTTCACTTATAACCAGTTCCTCAAAATCCTGAACTTATTTTAAGAAAGGCTTACAATCTGTGACTCAATTGGTTTTGATAATTGAGATTATTGTGAAGTCGCGATATTTTTATTTCATTTGATTACACAAAACAAACAATAGTCAAACTAATCACTAATTGGCCGAAAGCCAGCCATAAAGGAATGACTGCACACATACTAACAGCCCTTTCATATCATGTAAAGGGATTCGTCTGTATTTGACTTTTGATTTAATATAAGAGAGTTTTGTATTTATAAATAAAATTGTCGTTTAGATTATGTACTGTTATGTAAGGTCTGTAAAAGCGGTACAAACAGTGCGAACCGACAGTCAGTCGCTTTTCATTGCATTCAATGTTGATGTCAGTCAGTAAGGCTTAGAAGGCGTTTCCTGGAGGGGACGGCAGGGGATCGGAACAGAGTTTCTCTTCCGCGTTGAGCTTCTACTGCTTGATTTGCGCTGTTTATACAGTTTGTGCTCCACTCTAGGCACTATTACTACTCCTAAACATAGAGGTCATTGACCTCCACTTCAATTCATTTCATTTGACTACCCTTTCAATGATTTAATTCCAACATTGAAAAAGTGAATGAATTCTCCACTCAATTGCTACAAACGTTCAAATAATTTAATAATAAACACAAGAATTGAAGAATTGTTTGTTCGAGTCATTAGTCATTAATCACTGATCAATATTTGAGCCAAAGTTGTCTCAAGAATCAATTGATTTGCATTCAAAGCTTTAACATTGAGTTTGTCTTCAATCAAATGCTTCACTCCATTAAACGATTGGACATTTCAAACGATTTCAATACAAACCATTAGATTCTCGAATGATATAACGAATTAGTCAATGAAATATAGTCAGGTAAGTTTGTTTTGCATTATGTGCTGTTCAACCATTCACTTGCCTTCTAAGCGATTCCAACACTTGGAAAACAGAACTCGCATTCGATAGCAATGATTGAATTGTTTTTGTTTTCTATGAAAAGTAGACTAAAAATAGTGTTGAGTTTTACCTAATTTTGTTTGGAATAGAAATTAAGTCTTATATTTAATTCTGTTTTTGTTATCGAAAGAGAACTTCTATTTATAAGATATACTATTTTTAAGAGCAGTTTAGGGTCTTATCAGAGCTGTCCAGAGCTGAGCGAAAGCCCGAACTGATTGTAACCTTCATTGAGAACTGTGGTAATGAACTAACGGTTCGAATGGCTGTCAATTGACTGCAATCCGAACGAGAAGTGAAGAGAATTATTAAACTCTGTTTCGTTTGGTTTCTATTTTGTCTTTTAATAAAAAACCTGTAAAACAGGTATCGAATAAAATAACTCCGAAATTAGGACTTTTTGTTTGCCTTCACTTTATATATTGTGGGGGAGATTAGCAAAGAAGACAGTGAACTTGTTGTCGGCACAGCCACCACTTGCCAGTGCTCTCATACAACACTTCATACTAATACTGCAATACTGTCCTAATTTTCTATCATCTGTTCGCAACTCATTTATTGAATGATTGGTTTCCAGTGCTCAGCGACTATCAGCCAGTCCTGTATCGGCCGAACTCTGTTCCCGTCAGCGCCGACACATCAGACTAACACTGGCTTCCATAGTCGACCCACAGTCCCCCAGTCCAATTTAGTCGACTATTTCGCCGTCAACGGGGATGGACTACGGCTGAGTTGGGCCCACGCGGCTAACAGTCGCGCAAAACTCAATTCTGCCCTCAGAGGTGAGCCATCAGTGATTTGCAATTCTGTGCTCTTTTCGCAAATCAATTTCAAGTGATTTCACACAAAATATATTTTCTTTTTATTTTATTTTTTTTATTAAAACTTAAATATCGTTCGATAGGAGAAGAATTGATGATTGAGGCGGACGTAAGTTTAGCCGAAACAACCCGATATCCGGTGCCAATTATGGCTCACCCGCCTATCAATGTCAGTGACATAACTCTTGAGGACTGGTTGATAGAAGTGGTTCGTTCCAACTCTGGTAAAGGCATTAAACTAGACTTCAAATCGACACGAGTCGTGGAACCGGCGTTTCGGGTATTGGCCAGACACTCCGATTACATCAAAGGACCGATTGTTTTGAACGCAGACATATTGCCAGGTCTTTAGTAGTACTTCTTTTTTTGTTATAAACTTCTTTGAAAAAACGAATATTTGAACCGAAATTAGGTCCCAATAAGCCGTCAACAGCACCGGTCGATGCGTGGACTTTCCTTATGCTGTGCAGAACACGATTTCCTAAAGCTATCATTTCTATTGGATGGACGACAGAAGTCGATCCAACAGTTAAGAGTGGTTACACTCGTGATATGGTTGATCACATGGCCTCACTGGTCAAAGAGTATAACCTGAGCCAACCCCTTACCTTTGCAGTGAACGCAACACTTCTCAAGTATTCGATTTGTGAACTCCAAAGACTTTTGTTTCAGGTATTTGTTTGCATAAATTTATTGGTTTTGTTTGATATTTTCAAAATTGAATGTTAGGTTCCGAACAGCACTCTTACAGTTTGGGCTCATCCACAAGAATTTGACTCAAACTTGAATTTACACGATTTAGTTCTGATCCGTAAATCATTTCCAATCAGTTCTGTCTTTTATGACATGCCGTCGGAAGTATTGAATCAGTTGAGAGTAGAAGTGTATACCAACTGATGGGACGCATATCAATCATTTGTTCATTGATTTGATTAATAACTGACCAAAACGTTTATTCAAATATTTTGTGACGAAATACGTGTCGTTCAACAGACAGACAGACTTTAATATATTTGATTGATTGCGATGTGTTGTCAATCACTATATAGAGATGTCTCACACTATTAGCCGTTAATCGAGTGGTTGTACCGAATAAGACTGAAAGTGAGAAAATGCTGTAATAAGTGCTAAATTGTGATAAAGCAAAAAGAGTTTGTTTTAAAGTCTTATTTGGTATACCTTTCGAATCATTTAAAAGTTTATTAATATTGAAAACGTTTGTATCGTTTGTCACGTATTTAATCCCAAAACATATACAATGATTACTAGTCTTTTAATAATAATTATAATTTTGCACCAATCACAATTTTAGTCATTAGTTTTCTTTTGCTCTTAGATATGAACCTAAAATAGCGCAACAATTCGTCTATTTTAACATTTTTTAATGTTTTATCCAATATTTGTACGCAAATAACACTGAATCCAATTTGAATGAAAACATTTGGACAAATTCCGGTGAATGAGAATAACTTTAATATTTTGCAAACAGTTGTGTGCCTTTCGCTGAACTACTAAATCGTTTTGAATTGTTTTCAGTTGTTTGAGGTGACGGTCCTTTCATTTATTCCCGATTCTTATCAACATATATATATATATTTAACGATAATTTTAATACATATTTCAGTTTTTAATATATTTCAAGTGTTTTCATAATTTTTGGTAATTTCTTAGATTTTTTATTTGCATTTCATTGCGATTACTGTAAAATCATATTAAAAGCACTGATTATTTGGAATTTTAATATATATTTAATATACGTATCGATTATATAGGAAATTATATTAATATAAATTACTTTTTCTGGAGATATGTTTACCTGAAATAACTGTTTATCAAAGCTTAATATAATATCGATTTTTATTTCTTTTTTTAATATTTTACAATTAAATCGAAATTTGTTTTAATTATTAATTTATTTAAACGAAATCAATAGAAAACTAAACGAACAGATCATAAGTTTTCTTAAGTTTGTGATCAAAAAAAAATTGAATTGAATGTAAACCATATAATGCAGTGATTCCATAGTTTAATGATATGATGAGATCCGTCTTAAATATCAATAACGAACCTCTCGATAGCGGCGATCCCTCTGAGGTCTGTAAGAGCGGCGAATAAAGTCATCGACATTTCGATCATACTATTGATTGAGACAACCATTAAATAAACAGTAAATCAATTGATTGAAAATACAATTCTCTTATCCGAAGGCCGCACTTTTGACCCCATTTCTAGTCTTTGAAACGAATTGTCGATAAACGGCCGCTAAAATAGAAATAATTTTTTTAAATGCACTCTTTTTATGCAATGTTGGACTAACGGGACTGAAATTGTGAATCACAGGCGGATTATTGCGGCTAAAGTTACCCATATTCCCATTTATTGGGAAATCCCTTCGAGGAATCGGCCGCTGAACTGTCCTTTCGTTCCGTCCTTTAACAGAAAAACTTAGTAAAAGTTTGAAAATTTACATTTGAATACCATCTCTGATATCTCTGCGAAGAATTTGTCGATTCGGAGGTAATGTCGGTCCCAAACGGTTTCGTCTAAACATATGAAAAATAAATTGAAATAATCATTGATTCCAATCGAAGTTTAATACTGAAGAGTCATTTGTGGTTTTGGGAACGGATGACTTGGCATCGGATTAACTCTTTCTCTGTTACGAAAATCGAGTCTTTGATTGACAGTCGCTTTCTTTCTATCACTGAAATCAACAAAAGGTCCGCGAATGCGATGGCTTTTGGGTCTGTGAGCCGTCTGTTTCTTCATTCTTTTCAACATTGGAATCAATTCTACCGTTTCATCCGATGGAAATAAACGACACAACTCTTCACCCACTCGAGGATCAATTTCCTGACCATCGCGAGCTATTTTGACAGGCTTTCCATCGTTGAAAGGGTTGAACAAATGCAATGTCTTAGTGAAAGACAGTTCTCGTCTACAAATCCAGTCTAAATAGAAGACTCCTCCGAGTGCACGAGCGCTTAGACCCTGAGGTAATACCCATTGAATTGGTTGTGAGTCGTGGCGCGACTCTGAGGCAAGTCTTGCAAAACCTAAGAAACAGAAATTTCTAAACCAATCATTTTAGGGGTTTTGAGTCAAACCTTGAAATTTTCCGCTTTCTTTCACAGAGAAGATAAGAATTACATTTCGAAACTCTTTGAAGGCTCGGTTCAGTTTTGTTTCGTTTTGAGGGGGTGTCGACCAAACACCCTTTGCTTTGGATAAGACGACGTTCTCGTGATTATTACTTTTTATTACGAAAAAACAACTGTCTTTGAAAAAGTAACGCAAAAGAGAGCTGTAGTCACGTCTGACAGGACTCGAACGGCGACGCTTTGACTTTCCTTTTATTTAAACATTTGTTATATAACTGCAAACACTTTAAACATAACTCACTTTTGTCGTCCGTTTCGTTTCTTTGCCTTTTCTTTGACTCTTTATTTAAAGGATTGAGATATCGAGTACTGCGATGGTCTCCAGATTTAGGTTTTGCTGGAATACCATTCAAATTAACAAAACCAAAATATAACTATCTAATCTAATCTTAGGATCAATAGACTTACGACTCAACGATCGAGAAGAACGAGAGGATCGGTTAGAGGTTGAGCCGGAAACAATACTGCTGTGGTCTTCACAGGAACAGCTCTCGTCATGGGAACTATAGTCATCTCCAGAAGTCACTGAATTACTTCTATTCTGTTTTGTTTGTTCGCCAATTGATTTCGGATTCGTTTTTATCGGCTTTTGATTGAAATCAAATAACTTTCAGACATTTTTCAAATAACTCCAAAATGAAGTTAAATTAAATTAATTAATCAAAATAATCAAGATGACCCATTTTGACAAAATTCTCAGCGTTTTTAGTCAACTATTTTTCAGTTTGAGGGAATTGGGGAAAATGTCCCTTGCCCATTTCTACTTGTATGTAACAATCACAAGTGTAAATCATAATTAAATGATAACTATCATCTCAAATAGTTCTTGGTTATTCGAGTAATGACTGTTTTTCGTTTGAATCATTTAATAATTTACCGCCAATTTATTGGAACTCTTGAGCTCAAGTTCTTTAATCGAATCGTTGGCCACAGATTTCAATTGTTTTTTCGTACCTAAAAATGATTGACTTTAAGTAAGAGCTAAACCATTAATAATAACTGACTTTCAACTGCGGTCTCCTTTTTAGAGGAAATGTTTGCATTTCTTTTCCAATCGATTTTCGAATTCAAAGGAATATTTGGCTTCGAATTTGAGTTCTAATGATTCAATTAATACATTTTTAAATTAATAAAAAAAATTGAAATTCAATCGAACCTCTTGTCTGAGAGTAACAGAAGAGTTGAGTTTAGGGCACTCTTTGGTATTGACTGCTTTGACGACACTCGATGTTCTTTTGCCTGAATTCAATTAATTAAAATATGAATTTGAATGGCAATAAATGAGTGAGCACATTATTGCTTTTGGTTGGCATTAATTTGATGAAATTCATATTAATTGATAAAATGTCTTACTTTTCAGCTTCTTTTGAGGACTACTGAACTCGACATCCAAGTCATCGTCTTCGGGAGTGTCGAGGAGTTGGTCCAAAACATTCTTCTCTTCACTACGAATGCCTACTAAACAAAACATTTTAAAATAATTTTAATCCTTAAGAATCTAAATATGAAATCATTTGCAGATTTTACACAATTTAGTTGTGTTTCACGTAATTGAGTATTAATTCAAATAAAAACGTTTGGAATACAAAAAATTAAGACTTTAATAGAATTTCAATTATGTGATCAAATCTTCACAACACTTAACAAAACAATTAAACCTTAAATATATTCATTAAAGAGTCAAAAGTGGAAACGAGTCAAACACTGAAGAATATGTCGATCACAATGACTAGAACTCAGACCAGACAACAGCTTTTTTATTGCGATCTGTACTCATGACGAGCGCCCCGTTAGGACTCCAACAGCACGCGATTACAGTAGAGTTGTGCCCATCTTTGAGAGTTTGTTCGAGTTTGCCATTAGAGGCATTCCATATGAAGACTGACGAATCACTACTTCCGGCGACAATATACTGGTTATCGGGACTGAACTTACAACGAGTCCAATCACAGCCAACTTTGAAGCCTTCGGCACAAAAAGTTCTGATCACCTGATTCTGTCTCAAATCTAAACACTTGAGAGTATCGTCGCGAACACAACTCAACAAATTATTGCCATCGGGAGAGACGTCCAAAGAAGTGACTTTTCCCTGAAGTAGTATCTCATTGGCACTCGAGTCAGACCGAGTATCCCAGAATCGAATTCTTTTGTCGAAGTGAGCGCTCGCCACTACCGACTCCTTCGACTGAATCGTCACCAAATCATTACAGGAGGAGCCGGCAAACAGAGTTCTAATACACGCGTGTCGGTTGAGATCCCATATTTTGAGAGTTCGGTCGTGACTGCCCGACACAACCTTATTGGACACACCTAAAAACTTGACGGCTAACACTTTATTGGAGTGTCCGGTTAACGTACGTCTCAGTTTCATATCACTCAGAGTCCAAACCCGAGACGCAAAATCATTAGAAGAGGCCAACAGAAGATCCTGATCCAAATCTATGGAAGTGACCGCTGCGTTACTGCCAGTGAGAGTTCCCTTTAACAGAGCAACGCTTGAATTTTCATTAATAGACCACATCTTAATTTTACGGTCAGCACCACCCGTGGCCACAACTTCTCCATTTGGGCTCCATTTGATGGCACTAACCTCTCCCTCATGCGCTTCAAACTGAAGCATAGGTCGGTTTGGAATTCTTGCGCACACGAACAGAGGGTCCACTGTTTGGAGAGAGTCGAGGAGCGTTTCGTCTGTGCGGACAGTCATTTCATTGGCCGCGTCCTCCAACTGTTTGCGAATCTTTTCGTTCTGTAATTTAATATACTTTTCGTTTTCGTCGTTAAGCTTTTCGGCGTCCTTTGCCTTCAAAGACATCCAACGATTGACGAGTTCTATGTGTTCGGTATTGAGAGCCGCAAACTTCTTCTCGAGACAGGAGTAGAGCATTTGGAGGGCCTGGTGCTCGTCTCGAACCAACTGGTTGTTTGTCTCCAATTCGCGTATTCTCTGTTCCAAATCAATACAAACACTTTGAGAGTTTTTCCACATTTGTTTGGTTTCTTCCAATTTAGTCAACAAATCATTCTTTTCTTTGTCTTTGGCCTCAATTGTGTTCTTCATTTCGATGATGAGCTGTGAATTGTGTCCTTTAGTTCTGTGCAATTCAGTCAACTCTGACTGCAATTCAAACAACTTTTTCTCTAAGACTTTGCCGTTTGTGCTGTTCTGATGACTGTCCTCTGAATGACTGTATGAAGACTTGAGTTCGTTGTTCTCTAATAAGAGTTTTTCTTTTTGAATGGAAAGCAAAACATTTTCACTTCTCATTGAATCCATTTTTTCGTATAAATTATTACAGAATTTAATCACTGATTCAAAAGGTTTCTGTTCGCGAAGTTTTCGGGCATTTATTTGACTTAATATTGATTTTCTCCAAACATATGTCACATCGAGTGATACCGACTCCGAGTTGAGTAAAGACATTATTAGTAGAAAAACAAACCTTTCGTTTGAATATCAATTGAATTAAAATGCGATCAAAAGTGGAGTCAAAAGAGAAATGAAAACAAATTTCGATATGAATTACAATCAAAACTATAATTGAAAGCAATTAATCAAACAATTAATGGCAACAAAAGTCAATCGATTGGTAGACATGAGATCACAAGTGATTTGCCATTTAATTGTCATTTTAGTCAGAATTTGATCACAAATTGATATAATGTTTGTATAATCGTATCAATCGATTCAATGTCCGAAACACCCAAAACACAGACACAAAGAAATCAGTCATAAGACAAACCTTTAAACTCTGTTTCCCGAGAATTCATTTCAACTGACTTTCACTCAGATTCACATAGGTACAATACACTATACACGCCAATAGACACTAGCACACTTTAACCACTAATTATTTAATTAAAATATTAAATCAACTAATTTTCAATTTCAGTCGCGTTTGTAATGAATTCAACGCTTTGAAAACCTTTAATATGGCCTTCACTGCAATACTCACTATAGAGGTGTTCGCCATAAATCGTTGGCCAATTTCGCTTGCTCATTCAACAATTTCAAATGCATCAAACTTCTGGTTGTAGACCAGTTAAAATTTTAAAAATGTTTATATCAATTTAATTGCGTCTAATTGGAGAACTAAATACGCAAAATATAGAAGAATTTAAACGATTTAAGTCTCCATTTAAGAGAGCCCTTGGTGACCAAGTTGTGTTGTCTTAAGTTAAGTTGTTTATCCAAAATGGTAATTTAAACTAAATTTAAGCTAAATTAACTTAATAATAACTGAACCCAGAGCAATTTAGCCGCTTTTAAAACAATTTTGGGCCATTTTGCCACTCAAGTCGCCATCTGTATTTCCTCCCTCGGACTTAGAGTTCTCGGACCTTGGGAACCATGGGTCAATTGAACACGATTTCAAGTTAGATACAATTTAATAGTCTTGATATTTATGTTAGAAATTTGACAAATAATCGTTAATTGAGTTACAAAGCATTTGACAAATAGTAAAGAATACTATATATGTATTGCATTCTACTATAGTTAAACACTTATTAAATTCATACTTAAAAAAATGACAAATTCTGAGCAAAAATTCTCATTTATGACATACAATACTATCGATTGATTTCTTCTTACAGAGAGACACACATAGAGTCAAAGTTTGACCAATTAATCAATTAGCTTTATATTTAATGAATCTATAAAACATTTCAAACAATCATTTGTCTTAAATAATATAAACCCTGGTCATTTGTCAATCACTTGTAAATAAATTGCTTTCAATTGTGTTTTTCGTTTAACTCTAACTACTATTTGAACATAAGTTATGATTAATAAGAAATGGATTTAAAATTATAATTATCGTTGTCTTTATATTATTACCTTTTCTGTAATTAATATAAAACAAATTTAATTAATTAAATAGAAATTTTGAAAAATATTAAAATTAAAAACATTTTATATAAGTATTAAAATTAATTCGAATAAAATTCTTATGAATTGATCGACAAATCAGACATACATTTAGTCTATAGAGTCTATAGTATAGACGACTTTATACTGACAACAAGTTTATGATAATATGGAAAATCTATTAATAGTTGCGAAGATTTTCAATAAATTTTTTTTATAAAATAAACAAATCTTAAAACTAATTACACGTAAATAATATAATATAATATAAATCCTATAAAAATATATGCGTGGGATAAATGAAGTTATCAGAAGGACAGGGAGAGGAACAGGTTTGCATAAACAGACAAACATTTTAGATGACACTTATTTGGGAAGAGATCAAAAATCTTCATATGAAGACAATGTCAGTGCAATCGAATTAGATATTATCAGTAGTTAATCAACTCTTAGATATGATTTTGGGCGCACTTGTCATGTATTTCAGCACTATTTAGAGCACAGTTAGTGATGGACTGATGATTGCGATTCAAATAAACTTATTTACAAAAGTATCCAAAAATTGAAGGTCTGTCCGAATATAATAAATGATAAGAATTCAAAACAAAATGTTTATCAATTGATTAATATTTGTATCGCTCTGTTTAATGACAGAAACGAAACAAATCTCACAATAATTGTAAGTTTATCTAAATTTAAGTGTTTTAGTGTTCCATCAAATGAAGACATTTGGAACAGACGTTAGAATTAATCGAATCAGACACTAATAACTCCTAGAATTTCGAAATTAAAATCAACAAATGTTAGAAAATTAATCAAAATATTTAAAAAATATGATTTCAGTCTAAAAATGCTTTTCTAATAAAAAGATCAAATGAGTAAAATCTATCGGAAGTCGATTTTAAAATCAGGGTAAATAATCGAATCATTTTTTAAATTTCTTGGTTTCTTTTGGTGCTCCTGAGCTCACAGACAGCTTTCGTTTATTCACTGTTTTGCATATCTTTTTATTTTTTTGAGACATTTTCTTAGATTTTTTACTAAAGGGATGTTTCAAAGCAATCGATGTTTTATTCCGATCGGATTTTTTGCATAAAACTCGTTTAGTCTGTGGCCGTTTGGGCTGAACAGCAGCGCAGGACTGCCTACACGACAAGCTGCCAGCCTGTCATCGGACCGATTTTGTGGTCGACACGGATCGCAATCCACTCGTCTTTGTACTGAAAATTCAAAGTAAAATCACAATTTGAAAGATTAGATTTTAATAATTAAATCTCACATAAGATTAAAGTTTGAAACAAGATTTAGATTAGTATTAGAATCAGTGGTAATACTGTCCTCATTGATATTGAAATTATTATTTTTATTATTATTATTTATATTAATGTAATTTGCATTTTGTTTATTCGCCAATTTGTGAGGCAAAGGAGAGTTAGAGCGCGTCCGGATTCGTCTTAAATATCTATTATCCGAATCATTTATAGAATTGGAAGTAGATTTTGAATGCAATTCTGTTATATTTTGTCGGGAATTAGAAGAGAGAGAAACAAAAGAAGACGAACTGGAAGATTGGAATATCATTTCTTGCACGGGAACGACAATATGTCGCCAAACACCGCTAAAGTGAGGGTCAGCTCATTAGATAGCATTTAAGACAATTAAAGAAATAAAGCGACAAAAGTTTCTAATAAATGGACTCACGTTTTAGAGCTCTGCGGTAAACAACTCTTATTAGCCATTTGTTTGCGAATGTATTTGATGCTTGAAATTGTGGTTTCTGAGATCGGCTTTTCTTCTTCTTCTTCTACATTAACTGTTTTGGTTCTCCTTAGGGCAGATCTGGTGTTATATATAGAAACGGTTGTGCTTTTTGTTTGGGGTTTCAGCCCTTTTAAAGGCGAGATATAAACGTCTTCTTTAGGCTGTGATGTCGACCGTCGATGAGATAATTGGTCATCAGTAGTGACGCTTACATTAGATGTGGTCACTGTAGTGGCAGACCTGGCATTGCGTCGCTGGGCCTTAATTCTGTTAAGTTGGTCGCCCTGAGTCTCAATCTCTTCAATTTGAGAACTTTCATTCAAATTGTTACAACTCTTTCGTGGTTTTCGGCCCCTCTCACAAGTGTCCGATTTAGAGAACTCGTCGTTTAGATCCAAATCATTGACTTCATTAGCGATTAAATTGATTGTATTGTTGTCATTGTCGAGGAGATGGCATTTTACGAGAGATGTTTGGTTACAGTTCTTGTTTATTATATCGTTATTATTATTATTATTATTATTATTGTTAATAATGTTTTCGATTTTATTAGTGTTTCGGTTGCGATAAATATCTCCCTGAAGCCAAAGATATGTCTCTTTCCTATCAATAGAACAAATCAAAGTCAAATTAAGGAGATCCAAGCAATAGACATACTCTTGTAGCCAGTGCTGTTGATAACCTATAATAGAACCTGGTCTACAAATTCTAATCCAAGCAATAGCTTCGGCGGCTGTAAATCTGTAGTGTTTCATAATATAACAGGCGATTAAAGTCCCCGTTCGACCCAAACCCGCTGTCATCATAACAACATTATTAAAAAGGACCATTTCAATTTCAAATGACATACCTTTGCAGTGAACAGCAACAGATCCGGCTGTGTTTTCTGCAATGTCTAAGAACTCTCTCATAATAGCATCACTGGGAGTACTGCCATCAATGAAAAAGAGATCCCTGTGCTCAAAGCCGTTATCAACGAATCTGTTGGCGTCGTACAGCTTTTTATTGAGCCTTACAATTGTTGTGACGTTATGTTTGCGGAAGTAATCGAAGTATGTTTCGGGAGAATGCAAAGCATAGCCGTTCTCTACCATCGACTTGGAGTGGGGGCCGCAAAACGCAATAAATTTGTTTGGAACGATCCAATTGAGATCTCCGTTCTCTACTTTCTGCTCAAATTAAATGTGTGAATCAATCAATGAATATGTGGCCAATAAGTGGACAGACCTCATAATATTGATATTCTTCGATATCGAAAGCTTCAAAATTTAGGAATTTATGTTTCTGTGCCTGAAAACAACATTTTATTTAACAAAAAAACAATTGCAAGAATCAAATTACTTTTGTCACAGCTCTCAGACAATCAATCAAATAAAGATGATAAGAACAGGGACCAAATGCTGCGTCTCTGAATGGCAGCAAATGAGGTCCATTGTTCTCCATAATCCTTTTATATGCATCTTCTGGTGATATCTTCAGATATATGACCTATATGAATTTTCGATTAGTTTCAAGTGTATTAAAATTTGGAGGCAGACATACGGCATAGGCTCCAATAAGAAAGGCGGAGTTCGCCCTCTTCTTACTATCAGTTGTGGTGTAGTGAACTATTCTCTTCTTATTACTCTTTAATGATCCGAATCATAACAAATCAATTAATAACTCATAACGAAAAATCCATTAACTTCTCCAAGCGATATTAATTTTCGAATGCCCCTAGAATTTTTAATGTTTTTCTTTCTTGTTTCTAGATATTTAACTTGAAGCTTTTGAATTTCAATTCATTATAATTTAAACGCTAACTATTCTAGTTTTATAATGTGAAGAAAAATTTAAAATAAATTTACCCAGGGCAAAATTATATACTCTCAATTAACAGTAATTCGACTTTTGGACGACTGCATATGTGACTGTATTATGCTTGTTAAGTTGTAGGACTGATGAAAATAATAAAATTATCAATGTACGCTTTGATTACTCTTTTATTGAATTTGACAAATTATATAATATATTAGTAATGGTTTTGTCGAACATAAATCCAAAGTATAGCAAAAATTGGAGCCAATCATTGCCATCAATGGAGTGGCTATTAATCCCCAAAAGGATTATTTGTCAATCAATTGCTTGAATGAAATTTTTCAATGAAATTAACACAAATTCTAAAATAATTTATCGATAAGTGAATTGTGAACATTCAAATGAATGTGTGTTTCGCCTACGCTCTTACACATCCAATCATTTGTGGACTTGAATTGATTGCTAAGTCTTCCCACGAATATATTCTGAATATATTTTGAATATATTTTGAAAAATTGCTTCAATTCAAAGAAATTTAATTTTTGTGTGGGTTTTGAGTTATTGCAAAAAATATACCAAAATTACAAAACAATCAATAAATTAACAATAATTCTAACATTAAATCGACAAACAATTAAAGACCGCAAACCTTAAGAAGTTTATTGAGTTTTCGACAATAGAGATACAGAAGCGCCACATTTAGAGGACCGAAGTCTGAGTCGAATCTGTGGGACAATCAAATGGACTCAAATCTATTTGAATGTCAGATGCATTCGTACCCCTCATATACCAATTGATCGTCGATTGTGAATAAATTGATCGATGAATTCGATTTGGACTTAAGATTGAGTCCAATACTGGGTCTAACGGTCGCCAAAAAGAGTCGGCCTTCGGTTAAATTTGAGAGAAATAAGTTGTTTTGCTCCCGAAGAATATGAGACCATTCAAAAGAGAGTCAATCGTTACAAACCTTTAGTAATCTCTGCGATATGTACCAAACCAGGGATGAGATCTTTGATGCCCTGCTTTGTCTGCTCTTCCATTTCAATTGATTTAAGCAAAAAATATTCAGCAAATAATTGTAATCATTGTTTTCAATCAATTTTTGACAATCCTTTGCATCGAATCAATATTTTAATCAATTTTTAGATTCAAAATCGATTCAATGCATTATTATTTTAATTAACATATAAATTGATGGCAAAGAATATTTTGAATCAATCAAAACATAACTTTTAAATAAACACTCGATTAATGACTTGAAAGCAATTAAATGTGTTGTTTGTAAACAAATTGATGCAAAGCTTCAAAATTAAAATACTTTCACTCAATCACTGAAATACCGTTGAATGCAAATAATTTGTGCGTATTTTCAAAAACATAGCACTCAATATAATGCCATCTATTGCTCATTCATATCATTTCGATTTTCTCTATCAATGTATCAAGGCTATCTAATTTAGAAATTCTAAATAAGATAATACAATCAAATAAATTAGGCCAACAATGGGCGCCTTTTTACCTGAAATAATAGATTTTTGGCGAATAAGTGGGAAAACATTTAAATGTTGACATTTTATTCAAACATTTGTGAAAATTGTTTAAAAGTGCATTCATTTGATAAATATTGAGAAAACAATGACAAAAAATTATTTGTATATTATTGATATGATGTGTAAATTAAGGCAATATAGATGAGATAGGTGCGTTTATTTTGTTACGTTCACTCATTTCAAGCTTTCATTCTATTGACAACTCTTGTGATCTGACGTTTCCTAAGTTAGAAATGGTTAGACTTCTGAGACTTCGAGATCGTTCGAACAGTGAGGGGTCGGTATAAATGGGTTCACTCGGATCATCAAACTTTTGGTGCGATGAAAACTGTTGCGCCGATTGTTTGTATTGATTGACATAAAAGTTGCCATCGATTGGGTTGGGAACAGAAAAAGTGATATCTTTGCTCTGAAGTGATTCAATCAGTTATTTCAAAGAGAATTTCTATTAATTCAAATAAATTTTTACCAAAGATTTAGTTTTTCTAAAGTAAATGATAGCAGCGATGGCCGAACCGATCGTTACAATTGATGTAAGAATTGTGACGGATGTCACTAACGCATAGTAACCGGTTTGAGGCACACATATCTTAGGCATTATTTTGCCCACTGATGTCTGTGCCGTCTGGGCTTTGCTTTCGGAGCTTGGTATATCTTCGCGCGACAAATAAACTCTGAGCAGTTCATGTACTTCTTCAGCCTCTTCTGTCGAATTAGATTTTGTCGAATTGGAACCACTATTCACTGATCTTTTCTTTCTACCCCACGAGGGAAAAGATCCCGGACCACGACCTCTGTCATTGCAAATTACCTAAAATTACACACATTTTGAATATTTTGAATTTTGTGGTGAGTGTGAATGTACCGGTTCGCATGGACCTCTACACGTGCGTACAGTTGCTTGAAAGACCAAAAAATTTGAGTCAGGTATTTTAAATGCGTAAAATTCGGCTTCAAGTCCAGCGTCGGGTGTCTTATGTAATTCGGGAAACACATACAGGTCAACCGGGCAACTGCGCAAACATTTTGTTAAAATTATCAAGTGTAATTTGCACTGAGCAAGCATACCCTCTGGAGTCAACTAAGTGAACCTGTCGTCCTGTGTACGGGTCCTTTGCTATGACATTAACAGCGAATATATCGTTATTATACAAATCGTAGCGATCTGTCAGTTATTTAATGAGAATTGATTTAATAGAAAATAATAGTGAATAATAGGAATTGTGTTGAGCCCTACACTGTCCTCTCGCCTCCAAACGAAAAGTCAACAGATCGCCCACTACTATGGTGTTAGTCGGAGTTCCTCTATAAAGGACGCGAAGCACTACGTTTGAGGTCAATATGTTCTGTGCGGGCAAGTGCTCAATTTGGGTCGGATGTCGGCTACCAAATAAGAATTTGAAATTACTTGTACCATTTAATTAGAATTGACAAAACAGACCCATCTGTCTTGGTATCTAGGTAATTAGAAGTAACCACTGCTTCTCCTGGCCCAGAGAAGAAGCAAGTTAAATTGTACTTTTTGTCACGGCTGGTCTGCACGAAGTCATTGAACTGGACGACCACAATATTAGTCATGGCGTCGCCATACTGTTGAGTACCACAACGAGGAAAACCATTAGCCCTGCTTATTCTGAGAACACTTGTTGTGCCGCCATTGCCATCAAAAAAGCACGAGTCATAGAACCCATACGTATATATTCTGCCGTAAAAGGGCTCAGAAGTGCGTAAACTGAATTCCATGCCCTCCGGGGTACATGTTTGGGTTACTTCCATGCAATCACTGTTGGCAGAAGGAGGACCGGAGCCTCCACCCAAGTCAGATCGCTCATAATAATCATACTGAGAATTATGTTCAAAATATGCTGGATTGTCGTATTTGAATTCTTTAGAGTCAAAATGGCTTAACTCGCAATTGTCGGGAAAGAAGGCCCGGAAATTAAAAGACTTGCAAACAAAATCTCTGGTCTCAGTACAGGCCCGCTCGCAGTCCTCTATTCTTTCGGCCCTGACCACTTTAAAGATATACTGACTGCGAAGTCGAGAACTAAAACCGATTCTTGAAAAGCGAACGGAGACAGGAGGTGCTACTGACCCTGATGGTGTCGAAAACTTACATAAATCAGTTCCTTTTGGTGGCTGTGGTGGGAATGGAGCGGCAATTGCATTATAGGAGCCACTTGAGGGCACACTATATGGAATGCCATAAGTAGGAGGACTCAATGGTGCCTGAATAGGAGGCTGTTGACCTGAACCTCCACTTGTACTGATCGGGTAACTTGTATGAGTTGATGAGTGTTGACTATATGAACCATAGGGTGGAACTCCATATCCCGGATAGCGATTAGGTGTTCCATAGTTGGCATTAAAACCACCTCTTCTTGAAGCTGTGTAACTTCCCGGTCCGTATTCATCATAAGAAAAGCCTCCTCTATGATGATCTCTAGCTTGATATGTATTACTCCATGTCTGGAAACCATTATAAAGAGCTTCAGAAGAAGATGGTATTCCCATTTGACCGCCAGATCTTTGATCGTATGTGTGTTGACTGACATAATTTTGTGGGTAAACTCCTTCTCCATTTCGATCTGTAATTATTTAAACATTTAATATATTTTTCGCATATATTTGTAGTCAAAAGCAATTCAAATGTTATGCCATTCGATAATTAGTCAAAGGTCATACAAAACAAACATTAATATATCATTAATTTTGATTATCAATTGCCTTGCTCAATTTAAAAAGAAGTTAATTATTAATGTAAAATAACCAAACACCTATACCATTTCAAATTTGATATTTCAAATAACAGAATACATGTACAGTGCTCACCAGATCTTTCCGTATTATAATGCAAAACTCTATGGAAGCAAAAGCTTATGCAGATATGACTCGTT